>VYZV01030705.1:131552-150858 GCA_013401275.1 Pandion haliaetus | reverse complement strand
AATTGATGAAAAACCAAACTAAGTCGTCAATATCATTTTTTCTTAATGGGTTTTCCTACTTCAATAATATGTGGCTTAACTGTCAGTTCTAATCCTTTGGGGAAGGGAAGACAGGCAATTAGAAGTCTGTATGTTACTAGAATTAGGGAAGTGCTGTTTAAAATATGTCTTTATTTTCTCAATTTACTTTAACACTAAATAGGCTTCACTTGCACTTTCCATAACAAGTGTGCTGGTGTTTGCAAAATGAACTGAGAATCTAAGATGCCACTTTTTTCTAGTTTATACAGGAGCAAAAGTTTGGAACCGTAATGTAGGTTGTCAGGCATAAGAGTTTTTACCTTGTTCTCCTTGTCTCCTGAAATGTGCTAATAAATGCTAAAGTATACACAGGAATTGCTGTTATTCTTACATTTCTCTTTTCTAACTCCTACCATCTGTAATGATTTAGTGATTCTGTGTATAACTTGAGCTCTGGGTGAAGTAATGAAATTGATTTGTCACTAATGTGTCAATGTATTTGTAGGAGAAGTCTTTCTGCAGTCATTGCCTTTTATCACTGCAGAGCCATTAACTAATAGCTTCCATCCCAGGACAATGGAGTGACTAGAGCCTGAGAGGAATAATTTTCTGTAATAAATCTGCAAGAAGCACCAGTCTACAACAGGTGGATTTTGTAGAAGCAGACTAGAGAAATCAAGCATTTGTTACTATCATTTTAGAAAGAGTGAGGGCTGAAAAGTGATAAGGCATTCATGTAATCGGAGAGAAAGAACAGAGAAAAGAGATGTGCTTTTTAGCAGAGGATTCCTGTTTAACTGTGAGACCAGCTGAGTAAGAAAGGGCAAAGCATTGGAAAACAACACTTCAGTTTGGAGAAGAGTCCATGTGCAGCAGGGAGGATCCTGGTACCATTTGAGGACCCCAACTTGAAACCTAAGGAGTGATCTAGACTAGCAAGAGGAAGAAATTAGGTAAACGTGTTTGCCTTTTTATCTAGCTCTGTTTTTCTTGTGCTGCTGCAGCAAAGATGAGTTTGTCTCAGAATCAAGAACGGGTGTTTTGTTTGCTTTAAGTAGTACATCACTGTTAAGTGAACTGTAAAATTGGTATTGCTGAGGTCATTGCTGGAGGAAAGAGTATGCATAAGCTGCCTGGGAGTCAGAAGAGCCCTGGGCAAGTACTAGGAGCTTACAGCAGAGGTGCATGAGGTGAAGGAGGAGGAGAGCCTATGCTGGTGAGATCCCAGCCTAACCCCAACCCAGGGAAGTGGGAGCTGGCTGTTGACCCCATCCGAGGAGCTCCCAGACAGGGAGAACTCTTGATATGTAATGCTGCCCCTTGAGATTGTTGGCTGTGGGACTGTTCAAAACAATCTCACAGATAGGAGCAGAGAGTTTTCAGAACAACGCACAAAGGGCAGTTATCTGATGCTGGCTGTGTAGCCCAGCTGGGAGAGGAACTATTACGTGAAACATTTTATTTAGGTATTACCTAGATCAAAAAAATGCCAAGAGTACAATTTAAGTTTGAAGAAATGAAGGTTGCAAGAAATGAGGATAATGGGAAATGAGTTGGGGGTTCTTGACTTGATCTGCTTCAGGGTCTGTTACCTATTCTGCCCCCTTGTCGAATCAGCAGCTCCAGCTTGGCTTCCATGATTGCCAGAGCAAGAGGGCGAGAACTAGAAACCTGAGTGGATTTGAAAAACCTGAGCTCTTAGTGTTCACTCACAAGGGGAGGAGTAGGAAAAACATTTCACTCTGTCTTTGACTTCAGACCACTTGTGCCACACACAGGGCAGTTCCTTCCTCTGATGGGATCTGAATTCAGGTAAGAAACTCTAAGCATCAGATTGGTTTGGAGTTATTTCTGGTTCTCCACAGGAGCAATTGACAATACCAGGCTCCAGTTTCCTGCTCCCACTCACAGAAGAGATACAGTTCCCCCAGCACTGGGTGAATATTTAAGCACTTGTTATTACCACCAGCTCCACTACCCCATTTCAGGAGTCCATAGATATTAATGTTGTATGCATCTGTGGCTTTGAAGGAATGGAGAGGTGTAAGGAAGACATAAAGTAGAAGTTTAGGGTGAGGAAAACTACTAACATACTGGTTCAGTTTACGTATGAGCGAGAAAACTGGCATGAAGACTCTGAATAATAGCCTAGGATTGGCCCTCAAGTAATTTAGGCAGCATTTTTTCCCTTAGGCTGAATGCTTTAGTGCAATTTATAAGCTATTAAACAGTTTAGGTTTTTCTTCAGTAAGATGTATGGATATCTAAATATCTCTTGAGGGTAAGGAAACAAAGAAGTACATTAACAATTTTAATCCTTCCTTGTATGCCACTGTTGAGACTTAGGACATTAGCAGGAATGCTGTTAGGCAACATTGTTCCAATCGGGAATAATAGCTGATATATTACAACCCTCTAGTTTCCCTAATGAATTCTAAAAGTACTTTAAACATAATAACTAATGTGCATTAATCTTGACCCCTGCAAGTCTATAATGGCTGCTAAACAGCAGTGTTTATCAACAATTAAAATGCCTGCTTGAAGCATGTGCTAAAAATGTTGCTAGAAGAGAAGCAGTGCTGCTTCTTAATGGGGAGGGGGGGTGGAGCGGGAATTAAAATGGGTAGAATTTCCCATTTGTGAGTAGTTTATTAATCATATGAACTCCTAGTATGCTCTTCCATTACGAAAAACAAAGTCAGATTTTGTAGAAAACTTGAACTTATTTTGGAAGTCTGTTGTATCAAGCTGATTGTGGAGAATTGTCCCTGCATCGTTACCAGCCAAGCACATGAAAATAAGAATACGGATGTTTTAATTTGCCACCCCGCAGTAGATGTCACAGCAGCAAAGGCGTCCTTTGCCATGTGGCCCAAGCATATTGCCACTGCATTGAGCAGAAGGCGTCCCTATCCGCTGAAGGGAACATCTCCTCCTCAGAACCTTGTTTTACCATTTCTCAGACTACCAGCGTGGCTCGAGTGTGCCTTTAGCTATCCCAGGAAATATTTACTGGAAAACTATATTGAATGCATGACAGTATTTGTTTTGCCAGTTATAGTGAAATAACCCATCAGACAAACCAGACCATGTTAAATGCTCATACAAAATACATTCCTACTAGGCAGATGACCTGTAGAGCTTGCAGACACAATCAGCAGCAATATAGAAGACATGTCTCCCAGCTGACATTGCTGTTCACTTCAGACCACTGTGTCTGGAACAGTAATACCCGAAAGCCTGATAAGGTGGCCTTTAGTGTTCCAGGTGTTAACAAGGGTGGGTAAACCACACCTGAGCTGGGGGGCCAGAACTGCCTGCCAAATCTTGGTACGTGGCCAGGCTTCTCCTTTCTGCCGTGGCTGCACCGATGAATTACCCCCACGAGGGTAACCTGGCTGTGCAGGCTAGGAAGGAGCAGGAGTATATCCGAATGAGTCCTTGTTCCAGACAGTTCAGCTGTGGAGCAGCATGCTCAGTTAGTTTGGAGAGGGCCTGCAAAGTAATTTTATTCCTGAAGTCACGCAGAGGGAAGTGTCTGGTCTTTCTTCCAGTGTAGGCCCCTGCCTGGCATGTCAGACATTGCTCCTGTCCCTGCACCAGTGTGGCGCTTTCATTCTCAGATAGCAACTAGAAAGAAAACTACTTGTCGCAGTCTTAGTTTTTGTTAAATGTTTGAAGTCCTGTGACTCTCTCAGTAGCCATTTGGGGCCCAGAGAAATACCTTTTCACATATTACTCTTGTGTGCATCCATATCCACGTAACTTGATAATCATACTTTATATGATCCTATGGCTGGTGCCACTGCACCGGTAAGACCAAGCTCAGTAGCACTCTCTTACTCTGGATTGATAATAGATATGAAGCATCTTCTCCTTCAGATGTCTTCTTCGTTAGAGGTACAGGAAAGGCTGCAGCTGAACAATATGGTGAATCTGGTTTTTGGACAGCATCATCAAAAATATTTGCAACTGCACAACAGAAAGTACAGATCAAATATAAACTGCCTTTGTTGGTTCAAATTTGTTCCAGAAATATTGACAGAAAAAAACGTAGGGCAGGCTGTAGATGGGATCAAGTGCTGTGATTTGATTTGGCAGATAGCCTGGCATATGTCAGTTTGATCCAGATTGAATTTGTGATCAGTGACCCAGTATTGTAGAGATCCAAATTTAATTAACGTAGACCCACTTTTTAGGGAGTTTGTTAGTATCGCACAGTTAAAGAAGGATGGATAGCATTCTGGTTTGAATGTATTGCATGTATTGGTATGCCATATATATCATTTACACCAACCTTATAAAATTGATATAAAGTCACATAGTTCTGTCAGGTACTCTTACAACTTTAATTCAAATTTTTCTTAACTGTAAATCAAGCCTTGACATCACTTTGCTCTGTTTCTCATGGAAACCTACCAAGTTCTAACCCAAATTTCTACCAAACTTAAGTTCAACATTTCTTCTACCAAAAGGTGAGTCCTGCCTTGATGTCATTTCATCTTGTAATTTACTGGCTCTTCTAAAACATCTTGAGGCATACTGGAATGTCTGAAGCAAAACATTGCCTTAAAATACAACTTTTTAATCCTGATAAATTATTTTCTAGGTTCTTTGTAGCTTTGTATTTCATTGCTGTTGTATCTTCAAACTGGCATGGAAAGAGTATGCGTATTTTACCCCCTTGGAGTGCAACATTTTAAAGGAATTTTAAGTCCTTTTTGTGCTCCAGTGGAGATGGCAGTGTTACTAGTATCCGTATAGAGTCAGTGATGTGTTTTGTGTTATTTATGATATTTTATGACAAAACCAGAGATGTTTTTAGTTAATATTCTTGTGAGCAAACCATTATTCAGTGAATGAACATCCCAGGATGTTGGGTTTAGCTATTTGCAATTTAATCTCAATAATTTATTGAAAACAAAGACAAAGTAATAAAAGAGTTAGTAAAAATCAGAGTTAAAAGCTTTGACAAAATCATCTTAGCTTTCAGTATAACTCAGTGAAGCCCATAACATATGTATTAACATACATATTAAGATAATCTGTGAATATCTAATTTAAAAAGCCACCACGTAAGTAAGAGAATACCAAATCCTACTTCCAGCCTCCTCAGTTAGCACAGTCAGTGTGTTAGAGCTAAATTATATCTTTAGCTGTTAAGATGCCCCATGATGCATCTTGAACCATGTTCTCAGTGTTTGGGTGATGCTGCCAAATCTGACTAGGATGATGGGGCCGGTGAATTCCAAGCATTACTTTGCAGCACTGGGTCTTCAAGCTGTAGTTGTACTCTATTGGCACAGGGGTACCTCCACACACATAGTGGGTTCCTGTGAGAAAAATGAAGGTGGTTTGACTTTTCTCAGAGAAATCAGATGCTGTTTCTTTTCTAACTCCTTATTTTGATGTATGGTTTTGAATTTTCTAAATTGCCCATACATCTTACGTTTTTTGCCCACTTTTCATCTTAATTTTTTTATTGTGTGCTACCATTTTTTAAAACAGTAGCTCATACTTAGAGCTCTAGTGGAGAATGTTATTCTTCATCGCTATCTGAGACTACCTCCTGCAGGGCTTCCCATAACAGAAATTAATTGGAGTGACACCATTTTCCAAGGACTTTTTTCAAACCAAATCCAGGTAGAGTTCCTGTACCGTACCCATTAGGCACTGATGAGGGAAGGCTTGCAGCTCCCTTTGCTCACTGCTGATCCTTGGTATCTCCTATTATGGCCTCCCAGAGCTACCCAGAATCTCTAGAGAGCTATAAATTTACGGTGTGCCATTTGTTGTCAGAATGGGTAATACTTGTAAACTAGAAGAAGCTGGAGAGAGAACTCGATTCAAAGGAGAGAAGCCCGGTTTAGCTTAAAAAGTATGGATACATTGATGTAAGTGTCTTTTTTGTCTGAATATTGGCTTGTTCCCCTCTTGGGAGGTTATTCAAATATAGTCATCTAGAAACGGGGTGAGGTTTTTAAGGAAAGGTGAATAGTTTGTTGTGTTTCTGTTTATTTACATTAGGATTAAGCGATGATATACCAGAATGCATTTGTGCATTTTCCATTATGGTAGTGTCAGGTAACAGGCTGGCGTTCCACATATTGAAAAGGATATTTAATTTTCTGTTGTCTTCTACAAATCAATGACAAGAATATTTGTTATGTGATCTACAACTGCCATTGTCTCATTTGCCTTTTGAAGAAACAGTCAATGTTGCATATCGTAAATGTCTTTTTATAACAACTATGTGGATTATTTTTAAATAACTTGAAGTTAATAAAATAACAAGTAATATTTTAGAAGCACAATTTATTTATCTGTGATTTAATTAAATAAGCAAAACTGCAGATGCAACTTTTCAGTTTTGCATTATCCAATTCAATTATTATCTGTATCTAATAAGTTCAGTGCAGAGAAAATTAGTTCAGGGCACAGTCTTTCATTTTAAAGCTTTATTGCTACATTGTTTGTTTTTTAAATATCCCAAGCAAATGTTTAATTGTTAAGAAATAACCATTTTCAATGAGTTGGGGTGGGATTTTTGTTATTAAACTTTCCTATTGGTCTAAATACCAGGAACATACAGCCTTGCCAAATGGACAATTTTAGCAAAATTTACAAAATATCCTTGTTGACACATTATAGTAATTTCTGAATTTATTTTAAATTTTCTATGATTTCCTGACTTTAAAAACTTTCTTTCAATTTAGATATACATTGAGTGTTTACTTCAGAGAATTATAAAGCTGTTGTTAAAATACTTTTCAAAGTTTCCAGAATAGTTTCTCACCATTAGAATAACGTGCAACAGGTGTGCTAAATTTTAAAGCAGAAGGGCACTGAAGCTGTACAGAATTCTCACTTTACCGTTGTGTTAGTTAAAATACATTTTGGAGTTCTCAGTTGGAATTGGTGGATTTCTGCAAAGGCATTTTTGTGAAGAGCCTTAAAAGCATGCTGTTCATCCAACTGCAGGATCTCTTTCTGCACACTGGGGCTGTGCAATAAACATTCCCTGTGCATTTTTCTGCATATTAGATTTCTGGATCACGCTGTAATCCCGCAGACAACGTTGGATGAGTTCCAGAGGAAATATGTGAGGTGTCTGATGTTTGTTCCTGCGACACTAAATATTGTCCTGTTTGTCATTGTATGAGCACAAAGTAAAAACTCGCGCTCCAGCTCGCCAATATGGGGCTAGTGCTATTTGTTGCTCTTAAGGCTGTGCGCTTGGCAGCGTGCTATGCCGGGGCCAGAGAGGAGCACCAGGACAGAGAATTCAATGTTCCTGCACAGATGTATGGGACAAATTGCCAGAGGGTAGACACCTGAGTTTTACAGGCCTGCTGTGGACAACTGCTCACTGTCGTGTCAAGCATACATAAAAGGTGTGCCTTGTATCCCATGTTAAGAAAATAAAGCTGCAAAGCTTGGAACATCTCCCTGAAAATTTAATTGTCTTGTCTGTCCTATGTAATGTGTTAATGCCCACAACGTTGATTTTCAGTCGATGTGTTCTCTCAGATCTCACGTCCTTTAGCTTTGTTAGCCAAGTACTGGGCTGGCATTTTCAAAATTGGTTGAAGAACAGGTTTCCTGCTTTATCAGCTCTTAATTCATAATAACTGAAGGATGCTGCCACAGAACTATTTTCTAAATAAATTGTTCTCATAGTCAAATTCCTATGGAAGGGAGGCAAATTCCTGTTGCATTACCAAACTCAGCATCGCCTCCTCTCTCTTATGGAAGGAGTTTACAGAAAGCTGTGGGCTAGATGCGTATAGAAATTGGAACAGACCTTCCACATCGGACATCGGAGGTGTGCCTGGGGCAGCGTAGGCAGTCTTGCAGGGCTGCAATGTTGTTGGAAGGCAGAAAAACGTTTCAGAATGCCCTTTTCAAACCATTGCCTTCCAAACTGCTTACGGGAGTGTTCTCGTTAGAGAGTAACTTGACTGTATTTGGTACCAAATTTAAGTCCTGATTTATGGTGTTGATGCTATAAGCTGATTGCTTGTAAAAGACTAAACACATTTAGTCTGCAGGCTCTACTTTGTTACTGTACCAATTTTAGGAGCTATTGAAAAAAATCAGGTCAATTTGCAATAATTTAGAAGTTTACATAATCAGAGTAGGGATGGGGACTGTGGGTATTTGGAGTTTAAAGTATACATCAACGTTTATTTAAATACTTGCTGTAGTTTTCTTATGCAAGTTTAAAACAAGGTTTGGAAAAAGTTTAGGTTTGCTTTGTTTAAAACAAGGGTTATGTTGCCCTTTGAGTTCCTTTGCTTATTAGATGTTTCTATTTTAATGCAGTACTGTATTTCTTACAAGGGTGCTATTGGGATGCAAAGTAGACCAGAGACAACCTGCTTTTCAATTAATAGAAAAAAGGGGGGGTTTCCAACATTATTTATTTTCAGCTAACTATAAATTAAGGCCTTAAGATAATAGAAGCAACAAATGCTGGACTTTTTTTTTCACTGCTTGGTTCCCTATGGGTCTTTCAGTGAACTAAATTTAAACTGAAATTATAAGAATAAAGTTTTCATTTGACCTACAGTTGTACTTTGCAATCATAATTTAGTGATCATTTTAACAGATCAAGAGCTGAATAAGTTTTTATTTTCACTAGGTTTTCCTGTGCTATTTTTCACATGCATACACCATGCTCTATTGCAACTTTGTAATGTCTTCTCTTCCTGTCTCTTCATTCGGAATATCACGAAGTATATTTCTCATAGCATTCTGTACATTAAATTTTCCTACAAATAACTTTTACACATGTATAGTGTTTTTTTCATTTTTTCTATCCTTATGAATTACACTTGTAGTTTATTTAAATATCTTGATAATTTATTTAAATATGTGGGTTTTTAAAAATGTAGTTCCCCCTTTAAAAAGATTTCTCCATCACATGAACTGGTGGGCCTCCTAGTACTGGGTATTACAAAGGAAAAATATTTAATGTAAAGGCAAAGGAAATAAGAATTGTACAAGCTTTTTCAGAGTTGTCAGATACTTAAGTTCTACAGTCAGTCTTTTGGAAAGTTCACTTGTTCATTTCTGAGGTTAAAGATAATTCAGTTATTATCCATATGGGTTTTTTTAATAGCATTCAAGCAAAATTCCTCTTAAAAATGCAAATCAGGCTAATGGAAGCCTGCAACATACTGCTGAATCATTTTCTCTAAATATTAAGAAGGAATCCTGTATGTGCTTAACTTTTCCACTCAAAAGTGTTATGCTCTATGGCTCTGAAACTGGAAATGACAAGGAGTGGGCACAAAATAATGAGGAAAATATACATTTTTAAATTGTTTGATATGTTAATAGATACGCTGCCATGGGGATAAACTGCTTTTCTCTGAAGACAGAAATTATTAATGGGATATTATCTCTCTTTCTGAATTTGCAAATAAAAAATGCAGCGCTATGTTACAGATGTTCCTTCTCCATACTTCTATCAGAGTTAGCTTTGCATTTGATTTCATAATACTCATTTAAATGTTTCTGGAATAGCTATGAAGCTGCAGTTTACAGTACACAAATAGTGAAAGGTGGTTTTATCTTACTAAGAACAATACTCATGTTCCCGAGAGATTTTTTTTCTTTCTTCTAGCAGAGGTCTAATATTTAGCTGTGTTTTCTTTTTCGGTTTTGATGGTTTTTTCACTCGCCGTGAGTGAGGAAGTTTTCAGATCTAGATTGAACGGAGCTATTGTTCTAGCCTTGCCAAAAGAACAAGAACTGACAAGATAGATCACATTCAGTCTTTTGCATTTCCAGAGGTACTGTTTAACACAACTGAATGAGGGATGAAAATGTGTCAGGACTGTCCCTTAAAGTTTACTGGAAAGTCTTCTTGTAGCCTGGAACTCCATTCTTTACTTAACTAGTTACACTGAGTATTTTAGGTCCCTGTATATTTTGTTGATTGTCCTCACTGAAATCTAGTTGCTATGGAGTAGATTTAAATAAAAAGGTGGCTTTGTTGCACAAATTATTAATTTTGCTAGTATTTGCCTTAATTGTTTAGTCAATTAACTGTTGCTGAGTTTTAAGAAATAATCAGCTGGCAGTGAGATACTGTTTCTTCACAGACCTTTTTTCTACAGGACCTTTGCTATCGATTGAGGTCCCAGCAAACTCAAGAGTTATCTGGNTTGTCCTGCCATGTTTAATACATCATCTGCGGTTGTGTGCACATTTCATATGTGTAAATTATAGCTGCCAGGCTGTTAATTTTATTTTTCAGTTGGTAGATACCATCAGTTTCCATAGATGCAGTGTTACGAGCAGATGAATGCGAATGTTTTCAGCTGTGAACATTGTGCTCTAGATTCCCTCTATGTCTGTCTTTATTTCTTGGTTAGCACTACGTTTATACTTCTTATCCACTACTTGTTAAATATGCACAACGTTTTTCTTCTTTTGCTGAGTAAGACTCTTTCAGCTTTCTTTAATTCCCGATTAGCTTTTCTCTAGCTAATAGTATCGTTAATGCCTAAAATAGCACTGTATCTCTGAAGGCTGAAATCATCACAAAGTGAGCAAGTGAAACTCAAGCTCCATACATTTGTATAGCTTGTAATGGAAATGTGCTAAGATTTCTTTGAACTGGGCATATTTTGTCTGAGTGCTTCCTTGTCCAAACTGCGTGCTAATGGATGCATGGAAATCAGTGTTACACCCAAGAAATTGCTTTTTATTGTGTATTAGGCTGCATTTAGTGCCCTGTAACTCCCTCAGCAGGCCACATTTGAGTTTCAATTGCAAAATATTCAGGAAATGCTTTCGCCTCATCCCATTTTTCCTTGTTAGGGAATCCCAGGGCTTCAGCCGTACCTCCCTGGAGTACTACTCCTACCACCCTATACCGAACAGAAAAACCCACCTAACATTGCTGGGGGGAAGCGCTCGTTAAAGCAGCAGCAGTATTATCTTTTGGTCCCACTGATGCAGCAGGAAGGAAGAACAGGATTACATAGTACCGCTCACTTCCCATTTTGATTGAGACTCTCCTCCCGACTTCACGCCCCATCTTGTCCATCTCCCTGAAAAGCTGAGAAAGGGGAGGTCAGGTGTCACTCAACCAGCGTATGAATCAAGCAGTCTGGGCTCCTGAGAACTAATATTTCTGGGGAAAATGGCAATAAGGATGTCCATATAAATAAAAATTGCTTTGTATTTCAGTGTTGCTTACAAGCTCACAAGTTTGACAATCTTTGTGTTTATTTCTTTTGGATATACATAGTTTAAGTCAGTATTTATCAAAGGTCTTTCTTGCTATATGCTACATCTCTATATATAGTCTCAGAAGTAAAGGGACCATTGTTAATTTACTGCTTTTTGCTAAAAGATAAAAGATCATTTTATTAATTGTCCATGATTGCAAGTGGATGCAGCCTCTTCTTAATGAAACCCCACCTAGCAATGAAAAGGACGGTTATTTCCTTCGCATATATTTTTCTGCTTGAAATTGGATCAACTGATCAAGGAAAGATTTTGAAGGTGTTTCTACAGCTCATTATGAATTCTATGCAATGCAAAGTCTCAACTTTATTTTTGTCTCAGAAGTACATGTCTGATATAAAATTCCCTTTTGGCAAGGAAAAGAGATTTTAGGATTCCACAAATCCAAATTCTTTTGCTTATGGCTATGTCCCAGTTGAAGCGTTAGATTTTCCTTGGAGATCTTTTATTTACAACCAAAACTGCAACCAGGAATGATTCTTCCAGAAGGGTATGGTGCACACCACCTTCCTGTTTAAACTGGTTAATTCTTTGGAGATGCTAAGAAATGCGTTGTTCAGCCTGGCAGTACTAATCCAAAGAGACATAAGAGGAAAGAACAAGACCTCTACGTTTGGAAGCTTGAAAGTGTAGAAGCTGGTGCAGTGAGATTTGGTTAATCAGTTAGGGTTTTATAAAAAAGCAGAAACTTGAATATTTAAAAGTCATATAACAACATATAATGTATGTTGGTAATCTCTTTGTTCACAGGATGGATTTCTTCTTTCTTTTGGGTTGCGAGGGGGAAGTAAATCAACTCATTATTTTCAAACAGTCTTATACTTTGTTTTCATTCCTTGTCCAGAAGAGTGGGAGAAACAAAATTAACAGTACTTTGTTCTTTGCACCTACAGCTGACAGTAAATAACAGCAACTAAAAATTCAATTGTGTGAACTAACTACTGTTTGTTCATTTATAAGCAAGTGTTGTACTTTTTGTCTAGACCTGAAAAAAGGTTGAGTCCTCTAGCCCCATTTTTTTTTCTCATGTTAAATAGTGTTCTATGTTAATAAGCAATGAGATGCCTTGCTTCATGGACGTTATCTCTGTCTACCCTTCTAGGGGTCACAAGCGCAAACTGGAGGAAGATGATGCTGCCAGTGAATCCAGTAAAGAATCTAGCAATGAAGATGAGGAAGGAAGCAGTTCTGAAGCGGATGAAATGGCAGCAGCGCTTGAAGCCGAATTGAACGACTTCATGTGATGTTCACGCAGAAGACGGAGTTTGTAATTATATTTTACGTCTCATAAACAGATTGGACTTCAGATGAGTCCCTTATGTCAGTACTCAATGTTTTTCCAAAATGTGTGTGTATATTTTGCAAAGCAACACAAGAGGTGACACATTATTTTACAAAATTGGAAATAGATGTTTTTAAGGTGTTTTACTAAAGGAAAATATACTTTTTTAAACAAAAAAAGTATTAAATGGGACTTGGTGTGCTATGCCAAAGACATGTTAGGAGCTCTGCAGAACCTTCATATACAGGACAGTGATACAAAGATTTGTGATTAAACACACGGCAACTTTTTAAAAATATTGTAGTCTGTGATTTATGGGTAATGGTCTTCAAAAAAAAGGAGATAAAGGAGGTGGAATTGTCTGGGTAGTACAGCAGGAACCTGATGAACTGGCCATCCTTTTCCACAAATAAATGCTATAAAAGGATTTTTAAAATAAAAAAGAACGATTTATATTTGTACAGAAACAGAGAATGTGGTATACAAGTTTTATGAACTCTGCACTTGACCCACCTGTCATTTGCTTCTAGGAGAATACATAATGATCAAAACTCATGGTTTTAAGTTACTTTGTGGAATAGTTGGGTTCTTTAGGGACATCGTTTAGATTTTTAACTTTTCTTCTCTGTAACCGGAAATTTAGCACAGCATACTGTGTGATTCTGTACTGCCATAAGAAGCATATTCACCCATTCGTGTTGTCTTGGAAAGAACGAGTGCTACTTCAGTCTAGATAGGATTTAATTTCTTTGACAAGAGATCTGATGTAAAGTTTTTGTATATTCTATTTCATATTTGACCCACAAAACAGATTTTCTTTCATTTAATAAAAATTCATTTTGTATGCTTTGTTTCTCTTTCCTGTTCATTTCCTTCCATCAAATACAAGGCACCTTTCCTTATTATCTTCCCTTTACTCTGCATGAAAATAATGAAAAACATTGAAAGCGACTGCAAATTTCTGGATTTGGGCAAGTAACTGAAGCAGAGAAGAGAAACACTGGCTCAGAAGATTCCCTTTTCTTTGGTATGTGAACTCTTACATTCTGACATTTTCTCAGGTTTCTTTGGCCTCTGAAGATACCACAAGAGTTATTGCTCTGGTATTGAATTTCTGACGCTAGAACCATGATTTATTCTCAATTGTTAGCAACTAGAGAGACAAATCCTTTTTAAAACATGTTCTCAAAAGAAGACTCATTAATTTAGATGTCATGGTTAAAAGGAAGTACTTTTTGGTGCAGAAATACTTAATTTTGCCACGTCGCAGTAAAACAGAGAGAATATTTCAGTAGAATCTCAGCTCATTTACAAATAACAGCCTAGTTTTCAAAGCTTCATAATGGCAATAAAAGGAAGACTGAGAAATAGGAGAATCTTTTCAGATTAATACTGCTTTTCCACTTCAGAATGCAAGGTCAGCATCCACAAGACAAAAATAGTTTTTTCTGTGAGAAAATGTTAAACTTCCTGGACATTTACACAGGTGCCACGTAGCAGTCCACAGTGACCTGCCTGCTGTATCTCTCCCTGAAAACAAGCGGGATGTCTCCAAGTGAGTTGCATTGTATAACAGAAGAAAAGGACTAACGCTTCTAAAATGGGAAGTCAAAATACCTTTTTTTCAGCAACTGAAATGCAGCCTCCCCAGCTATCAGAGGATGACTCCTGGCAATTAAATATTAAAATGTCAGGGGTTGGGGGGTACGTTTTGTGTTTTCTTAAAGTAAACCCAGTTGAAATAATTTGAAATAATACCAACTTTTTGGGTCACTGTGATGCTGCAAATGACTTGACAGCACGAATTTCAGCAGAGACTCGTTCTGGCTGGAGATCTCTGCTAGTCACAGCAGCTCTGTGGCAGCATTCAAGCTCTGAATGTAAACACAGCCAGCGAGCAAAACTGGGTAGGTTGCTCTTAGCTCAGCAGCGTTCCGCCTTGGTTCAAGCTGCTTGTTGGATGCCGCGTCCCCAGCACGGCAGCTGTCTCGTAGTGCTCGTGGAGTGATTCCATACGTGTAAAGTTTGAGAAGCTTTTTGGTGCAAAAGGCTGTATCTTCTTCCCAGTTTTATTTTATGGCTGACGCTTTTGGTGTTGTGTGTGTCTGGGCAGGAATCCTAAAAGCGATCAGCACTCCGCTAGACCCAATATCATCTGGAACCCCTGAGTAAACACCGAGCAAGGGCTCTCCACCAGACTGAGAGCTGCGTCTATCTAGGGGTCTAGTGCCAGTGAAGACTCCTCTGCCTCTGTGGATGCTGCAAAAACCTGTGATCGGTACTGTAGCGCACAGAGCCCCTGGGAGCAGGCAATGGGCTGCCAGAATTCAAGCCAAGCAGTTCTCTAACAATCGTTAAGACACAGACAACTCTTATTTTGACATTAATTATTCAGGTAGCTCTCACAACCCCTGCTCTCCAGTCCTTGGGGTGGGGGGACCTAGTACAGGGGGTTTTGAGAGGCACCAGCCCAGTGCTCAGTGCCAGAGCAACCCAGAAGGCACTGAGCCTGCGTTCTGTCTAGAAGAGGACTCCTGCTCATGCAGGTAGCTGTATCTAGTAAACTGGTCATCAGCCTCTCTCTCTGCACAGGCAGGAGAGAGAAATAGTAACTGAAAATTTAATGGATGATAATAAGTTAAATGCCCTGGCTAACCTGCCAGCAAGAAGTCTTTTGATGTATGAAGTTGTCACTCACTCCACTAACTTCTTTTTCAAGATACAGGAGCATCCTAGGAAAGGCAACAAATGTGCTTTGTGAAACGGCTTTTAACTCTTTAAAGTGACCCACATCTCTTGACTAGTTGTTTTATCCTATCTTCTTGACCTACTTCTGTACATTAGGTAGCTAGCAAGGACCTGCAGAAGCAAAGAGCAGACTCCCACTGAGGCTGTTGAATTTACTGGGCAGTGCTGGTTTCTGAAGGGGCACCAGGCGTGGAAGTGAGCACAGAAGGGGCATACAGTGCACCTTGCTTCATTAAGCTTTCTGAGCCTGTACTATCGCTGCTGTCCAGGAAAGACGGCTCCTAAGGTCTGACGGTTGTTTAAGAACAGGTAAGAGCAGTCATTTCAAGACCAGTGGTTTTACTTTTTCCGTCTCAATTCGCCCTCAGCAGTTCTTAAGAGAATGGGAAGACATCACAGCTCTGTGTAGGGGATGTAGTGGAACCTGTGATAGAAGCAAAAAGCATCAGGTAGTGTCCAAGCTTTTCTTGTTGTGCATGTGCTGCGGAGGGGGGAAGACGAGGGAACAGTGTCGCTTAGCGCCGAGATGTGAAAAACTCCAAGCATGCAAATACTTCTCACTGTTGGGTTTTGTGCATATGTGGAGTGGGCCCTCGTGTCTTCTCAGTGTTAGATAGTAACATCCTCTGCGGAAGGTGGAAAGTCTCAAGTTTCCTTCTTGGCACTACCGCTTGCAGAATAGGTGACTGTCTTACAAGTGTGAAAATCCACACACGCAAACCTGGAGCGGTACCTAAAGATTTCTCAGCTCTGCCTAATTTTACTACAGTGAACATTGCAGTAGAGACAAGTCAGAGAAAAAATATTACAGTGGTCCTGTTAAGTGGATCTCTTCATGTAGCTGAAAATTCAGCATGAGAATTCTCCCATAAATTATTAAATCAGGCTTAGCCAAAAGGAAAACATTCATGAATCATTTTTAATTAAAAAACAAAAGCGCACATAGTAGTTCTTAAAAACAGATTTTTGTAGTAGAAATGTTCCCTGGTAGCTAAGCCTTCAAGTCAAATTGATACCGCAAAAAAAATAGGTGTGTTTATGTGATACAAAAGTTAAAATAGGAAGAAGACTGTGCATTATTTCTTTTGCTTCTGTCCTCAGCAGAGCCTCCAAATCCTCTTTCTTTTCCTTGTCCAATTCAAGTCTATGTTATGGGCCATTCTACACCTTGTCTTGGCTTGTCTCCTTTGCTTGTGTTCTTCAGTGAACCCTAGCCATTGTGTGTCCAGTTCTGTCACTGAAGTAACATCTTCCCATCACTGTCTTTAGCCAGTAGGTCCCAGTTCTCACTACCTACATGCAAGCTTTTTATACATTTGTTTTTCCTATCCAATACCACCTTCTGTTGTCATTTCAGAGGTGTTTGGAGCCCAGCACCCGGTACAGCCTCCTCTCCCCTCCCTCTCTGAGGAACAGGAGGCAGCAGTATCTGATCCCGCAGGCAGCATCACCTACAGCGGGCTGGTTTGCTGCAGCTGCTTACCCTAGGCTCTTCTGTTGACCTGGCTGGGTTTTTTCTGCACTTTCTTTCTAATGAGACCTTCCTACTCACACGTCATTAATAGCTGTTATATTATCATATTGTTCTGATTATATTGGCCTTTCCCATCCCCATCTAAAGCACCAGAAGAACATGCAGCTTATGCAGCACCCCTTCTTGCAATCACATCACCGATCTGATCTCCCCGTAAAAATTCCAAACCTAGCACTAAAGGTAAGGTTTCCTGCCCCGGCACAGCTCCATCAACACACTCCTCATCCTGGCATGCGGCTGCTTTCCCAGCTGCTGGCCCAAGCAAAAGCCTTGTGTTCCCCAACCGTGAGCCCAGCAGATCCAGAGACAGCTCTCAGGCATGGCCACACAGGTAAGGTATAGAGTCACAGAAAGGTTTGGGTTGGAAGGAACCTTTAGAGGTCATCTAGTCCAAACCCCCACAATGAGCAGGGACATCTTCAACAGATAAGGTTGCTCAGAGCCCCATCCAACCTGACCCTGAATGTTTCCAGGGATGGGGCATCTACCACCTCTCTGGGCAACCTGTTTGTGTTTCACCACCCTCATTGTAAAAAATTTCTTCTTTATATCTAGTCTGAATCTACCCTCTTTCAGTTTAAAACCATTATGCCTTGTCCTACCACTACAGGCCTGCTAAAAAGTGTGTTTCCATCTTTCCTACAAGCCCCCATAAAGTACTGAAAGGTAGTCCTGCTCAGGAGCAGCAGGAGGATGAAGGACCCGATGCTCTACCTGTTGCACACACAGTCATTACTTGAGGTGCTGGAGGCTTCACAAAACCCATCTACGTAAGTCTTAAGTTTTATCCAGGTGGGAAAGTAGCTACCACAGTTCTTTTAAGAGTCTTCAACTGGCTTTATTTTATATATATGAACTATAGTAACAAATAATACAGACAAGTGAAACCACTGCTTTTCTGTAGTCTGGGTGTCAGTGCTTCCATGTGGAGGGAGGAACATCTTTCATCTAGGAAAACTTTATTCCTCAGTGTCGTACAGCTCATAACCATAAATGTTGAAACTCACCTTTGCCTCTGGTCTGGGCTCCCACGTAAATCTCTCAGTTGGATTATTCCCAGCAGCTGTAGGGTCATTTTCCCCGAGAGCTAGACCAGCTGCTTTCCTGGATCACCATGGGGCCCACTTGTACTCCTGTGAGCTTTCTCCTCCAAGGAAAAAGAAAGACTGAGTCTGTTGTCATCAATATATGCATATAAACAGAGAAATTCACAGAATCACAGAATGGCTGATGTGGGAAGGAACCTCTGGAGGTCATCTAGTCCAAAGCCCTGGTCAAGCAGGGAGGGCCACCTACAGTTGGTTGCCCAGGACCATGTCCAGTCAGGTTTTGAATGTCTCCAAGGATGGAGGCTCCACAGCCTGTGGTTGGTCACCCTCGCAGTAAAAAGTTTCTTTTTTTGAGGGGATATGCAAGAGGAAAAAGATCAAGCACAAGGACCATGATTGCTGTTCAGTATGTCATACAAGCTCTGTAACTATTCCATGCTGGCTAAGACAGAGGAGGCATAAGGCAGGTGTTGTCCTCACTCCTGGGTTTCTCCAAGAGCTGAAACTTTTGGATGAATGATTGCTGGAAGCCTGTTGTCTTCCAAGTGCAATACTAGCCACTGTACTGGAGAATTCCCTGCCACTTGTTAAGGAGAGTGTGGATTTTAATAGATATGTGATGGGGGGGGTTGGCGCTTGAGATTTTCACATGGGAACAAGGTTTGAGAAGGATGCCAGGCACTTGGAATGCAGGGTTGCTAGAACTGTGGAGAAACAGAGAGATAAGCTAAAAGCTAAGGCCGTATTTTGCACAACCTCTGTTTCTGGTACAGCCAATTATCCCTTCCGTACTACTTGTTCTTCGTTACTTTCTCGCTTTGCTGGAGAAGCAGAGATGACCTGTGGTCTGATCCCTGGGCATGATGGGGTTGCTCATACACCCCAACCCCAGAGCACTAAGATAATTTACTTGGCAAGATGGGGGCTGATTTTGACACAGATTCTGTAGAGTATGTGCTGAGCAGAGGACAGGTTTGGTGTGTTTGCATTACTCTACATTCCTGCCATGCACTGTGTTGTGGTTTCGGTTTCAGCTCAGCCGGTAACAAAGCACCACGAAGCCGCTCACTCACCCCCCCCCACCCCCATGCCTGGCCACGTTGGGATGAGGAGAAAATCCAAAGGCAGGCTTGTGGGTCGACACAAGGACTGGGAGGGATCACTCCCCACTTATGGTCACGGGCAAAAGACAGGCTCAACTTGGGGAAGAAACCAAATCAATTCAATTTACTACAAATCAAATCAAAAACAAAACACAAGCGTATTGGGAAAGGGAAACCCAAACATCAGAACACCTCCCCCCACCCCTCCCGCCTTCCCGGCTCAGCTCCATTCCCGGTTCTCTCTCCCTCCTCCCCCCGGAGGCGCAGGGGAACAGGGGATGGGGGTTGAGTCAGCTCGCCACAC
>VYZV01030705.1:117240-131270 GCA_013401275.1 Pandion haliaetus | reverse complement strand
TGTTCTCCCAGAGGCGCTCCCACCATCACTCCCCTCCCAGAGGCGGGGCTGACATTTTGGCACCCGGGGACCTTCTAGCAGCTTCTTAAAGGGGCCGCCTCTGCAGACCCCCTCCCCTTCCACCAAGGAAAACTGCGCCACACAAACCCATAACACACTGGCACTTTTTAACCTGCCTGGAGTTCTCTACAGGTCTCATGCCCACAGAGTCTGTGCTGCCACATTAATGAAGCCAAGCCACCGCGTGAGACAGAGCTCCCTTGGCAGAGGATGTTGCCTCTGTGATGAATTCTTTGTTCTTTCCACCCTCCGTCCTAATTCTGCTTCCTGACAAGACAAGGAGCCACATTTGGTAGATACAAGCATGTATGGCACGTCTAAATACCTCTGTCCCAAGAAGCTAGGCTGATTTAGCCATTGGGTAGGTTAAGAGGCACTTTAAACGTCAAGCAGATGCTAACCTGTAACACCAGAGGTAAGAAAAGTGCATTTTGCTGCCGTACCTGTGGGATGGGCAGCTGTGTCCACAGCTTGCTACATGCTGCCCTCTTCCACTGAGCTGTGAGTCAGTGTGTCTTGCCACGAGACTGGGAAGGGGAACAGAGCCAGGCCTTCCTCCTGAGTCACCACTGCTCTCTTCCTGAGCCAAACACGCCATAGAGTTGGCAGACGGTAACCGTATTGCAAAGCCATGTATAACAGTCGATGGCAGAAGGTCTGTCCTTCTCTAAGTCTGCTGTGGGACATGAGCGATGCAGATGTTTCTCCTCTGCCCCTTCCACATCTGCCACAGGAATTCTTGAAAAAGCAAATCACAGTGACGGGTCTCTGCTCACAGGAACCGTAAGGGAGAAACCCTGGCCAAGGACCCTCAGAAGGGCTGCGTCCTCCTCCCTTTCCCCTCTCTACAGGATACCAACGTCTCTAAGTCCCCAAGAATGTTTGCCTGCCTTTTCTGTCAGATTTTGGATGTTGTCACTCTTTCACAACAGGCAAGCTGTTCTTGCTAAAGCATAACCTACCATTGCTATTGATCAACTGTCAGCGGCAAAGTCCGTAGGCAACAGCCTCCTCCTCATCCAGCTGCCTTCAGACCAAGCACCGGTGCTTTTTGGCAGGGAGTGCAGCAAGAAGTTAGAGACGCTTTTTATCTTTTCAGATCTACCGCTATGGATATCTATGACCCTTTGAGGACATAAGTATTAAATGTGTCACTTAGTGCCAATATAAATGGTCCTTGGGAAGTCCTCTGTTTTAATTAAGTGGATGCGTTTGGTCCTTGGAGAGCTCAGCACGTACTTGGGTGAATAAATGTTTTAATAATTCAACTTTGTCTTTCCTAATCTTATAGCTGCAACCCACAGAAAAGCTTTCTTTTCCTTGACACTGAATACCAAATGAAGAATGTTCCATTTTATTTCTCTGGTTATTACTTTCTGTCCTTGGATCCAACTTCTCAGCCAGCCCCTGAGACCAGAGGGGAGCCCCACCGTGGGACCCACGTGCGCCACAGCCCTGTGCCAGCTCCACAGGACGCAGCCATCAGCCGGCATCCTTCTTGGCTCTTCCTCCCGGGGCTGTCCGAGGAGGAGGTGCCACCTCTGAGCACATCTCAGAGACAGCCGCATATCTTCCAGCATCCATCTGCTTCACTGACCATCGCCTTTCCATCACTGGTGGAAACGGCATTTCAGCTTGCTTGCGTGAAACACATCTCCCTGTGGCAGCTGGCTCCTCCTGTCAGTAATTCAAGCTGCTTTTCGGCACTTTGTTTTTGCATGGCACTTTAAATCTCTCTTCCTTTTTAAAATTCAGAAGGCAGCTAAGGAGGTGAAAGCAGGTCCCAGGTGGGCTGTGGGATGGAAAAGAAAAGAAACTCAGCAGTCTAAAAGTTGTGCATTGCCAGAAGAATTCATCTCTCATGACAGAGGCTATGCTTGGCATGCATTTGAGCTGAACGTACCCATCAGGCAAGGAAAGGTATTAGTCAGGCAGGCATTTTTTCCAGCTCATGGTACAATCTACAACTATTCCTGATGGCCCTGAGAGGTGCATTGGATTTAGCACTGCAATTTTGTGATGCTGGTGTTACTCTGTAAGGTTGTACGGTTGCAATCTGCAACAGCCTGTCTGCACAAACTGGGTTTTTCTGGGGAAATATGGAACACGGGCCCCATTCCTCCACGCTGTGCCCACCGACTTTTATAAGACACAACAACACAGATGTCTGCATGTTACAAACCTGGGATGCTTTTAAAGGACACGAGGAGGAGAAATCTGGCAAAGTGAACAAAGGCTGGACACTGTTTCCTTACATGAGAAGGTCATCGGTCTGTAAGGGGAAGGAGCGTGGCAAAACAGCAGTTCATCGGATTAGAGGTTGTCCTCTACAGCGTGCGCCCAGGGCTGCTCACAGCTCGGTGAGACCGTATCAGCCCAGCACAGGCCATCGAGCAGAGGCCCCTCATTTGCTTCGTTACAGAACGGTGGCTCTGCTCATCTGCATGGCCTCTGCCTGCCAAGGGGTGCAAGCTGCTGCACATCAGGGGTTAACTCCAGCTGCAGCTTCAGGTAACTTATTTTAATTGCCTGCATTTGACACCTGTGAGACTAAGGCACTAACAGCTGCAGTGGAAGTGCTAAGGAGTAAGTCCATGAGTAATTCCTGTTTTATCCCCAGCTTATATCATTTACCTCGTTATGGTACTGCCTGCAGCCTGCAGCTGCTCTTTGCTTACTCAGAGTTAATAGATTTTACATGCCTCTCTGCCACGTCCCTCTCTCAGCTAAACTAACTTTCTGCATAGACACACCAAATAACTTCCTCCATGTCTGCTGCCGGTGGATTAGTGTGAAGATAACCCAAGCGCTCTGTAACTGCAATGCAGCAGCTGTGCACTGAACATTTAAGATGTCCAAAGAGAAACCCCTGGTTGCAGCGCTTTGCCATGATGCAGCACACGCCGTGACATGAACGGCAACACAGAAGCAACTGCTGCTTTCAGAGAGCAAACACTGCAAACGCTGCCCGTGCAGGAGAGGACCAGGTTGCAACTGAGCTGCGCCTCGGTTACCTCGGGCTGCAGCTGCTCCGGAGCAACCCCAGAGCAGGGACATGCAAATGCCCGTGTCCTCTGGTCTCTGTTGGGCGTTGGGTGGAGCAGGCCCTCACTGTCAGCATGAGCTGCATGCTTCATCACACTGAACCCCCATCTGGAATCCAGGTCTTGGTATGATGGGCACAATATGTGTTGCTTTTTTTTTTAGATTCCCCCCATTGCTTGTTGTATTTGTGCGTGCCCTTAGTGCTGCAAAGAGCTGCGGGACACCACGGGGCTTCCGAAGGGGCAGCTCCTGCCTGGTGGAAACTGCCACAGCTCCCTTGATGTGAACCCTGAAGCCCTCCGAGGAATTCTCGCTGGCTGGGGAGGTGCTCTTTGGCATCTCTGGAAGCTGTTATGGACTACTTTCTGGATGAGAAGTAAGAATTCAGAACTAATTCAGGATCCTCTTCTGGGTTGTTGTGGAAGCATGCAGTATTTGGAAACCTGGAGAGCACAAAGGAGAAAATACCTTAATTGCTCAGTTTCCTGATGTGACATTGAAGACTCAGTACTTGTAGCTCTCACGTTGTGATCTTCACTTGGCTTTCTTGGAAGATATTTAGCTAATCAGTATAATTTAATACATTTGCATCTGTAAATATAGCTGCACAACTCTTGTGACGCATTTTTGCTACAAAGCCAGCTGTTATCAACCCTCTTTCCATTTGAAGCTGTCGTTTCTGGAGTCTGCTAACTACAACAATTTCAATTTGCACTTTAAGAAAATGTAAATTTTTTTCTGTACTCTTTCAGGTCATGAAGCAAAGATTGGAAGTATGTCTTGGCTGCACTGTGAAAAAGCACAGCACCAACAAGCATACCTGGTGATTTTTAAGCTAAGCTCACGGCTTTGTGAGGTTTACATGCAATTTTGATTGTGAGGGGCTATGAATAATAATAGTGGTTTTGAGGCAATAAGGTGTAAACAATGTGATATTTCCCCACTGGGTTGAAATAAGACTCCTTCAAGTCTTTTGTGAAATTTCAGCACAGCTCGAAGAAACATTTTCTGAGCAGCATGTGGGCTGCAATATTGCGAACAGGTTCTTCCAGTGTTAACGAACAAGGATCCTGCCTCAGAAATTACAGCCAAGCAATTTCAGAGCAGAGTATCTTATAAATATATTCTTTATGTTCTGATATGTGAGATCGGGCACTGGAGGATGCACCTGTATTGCAGCAGAGAGGATGAGAACAATGTATTTCGAAGAGAGGAGTTAGAGCTCAAAAATAGTGTCTCCCCATGAAGTATCCTACAAAACAAGAAAGCTAGACCAAGATTCAGAGATATTTGGGGTGAGAGGCATACAAACCACCCCAGATACCAATGACTTCAATGTAGGGGCATGAATAGGAGTCCCTCACAAAACTCATGAGCATCTTTCGTGTTTCGGGCAGGTTTTGCCCCCGTAAAGACTACCTGAGATGGAGGTTCTGAGTGAAATTCGGCTAGGGCAATTAGCCGAATTTCCACTTGCTCTTTGCTATCCATTACTCAGGCATTTTGGGCCAAAAGTTTTAAAATATTTTTAATGTCCCATCTTGAAATTGTCAATATGCAATTCTTCATCAGTGCTTTCAAGAGGTGCAAGTTCAGCTGGCTACCTGTGTGTGCACAAACCGACTAATTAAAGCAATGGTATATTCTTGTTTGTACCTGCTGCTCCTTGGTCTTTTCAGGCCCCAAACTGGAAGTCCAGTGTGGCCAATTGTGTTAAAAATTGTGCAAGGTCCTGCACCTGGGTCAGGGCAATCCCTGGTATCAATACAGGCTGGGGGATGAATGCATTGAGAGCAGCCCTGTGGAGGGGGACTTGGGGGTACTACTGGATGAAAAGCTGGACATGAGCCGGCAGTATGTGCTCGCAGCCCAGAAAGCCAACTGTATCCTGGGCTGCATCAGAAGCAGCGTGGCCAGCAGGTCAAGGGAGGTGATTCTGCCCTTCTGCTCTGCTCTGGTGAGACCGCACCTGCAGTACTGTGTTCAGCTCTGGGCTCTCCAGTACAAGAAAAACACGGACCTGTTAGAGCAGGTCCAGAGGAGGGACACAAAAATGGTCAGAGGGATGGAGCACCTCTCCTATGAGGAAAGGCTGAGAGAGTTGGGGTTGTTCAGCCTGGGGAAGAGAAGGTTCCAGGGACACCTTATTGAGGCCTTTCAGTACTTTAAGGGGGCTTGTAGGAAAGATGGAAACACACTTTTTAGCAAGGCCTGTAGCGATAAGACAAGGGGTAATGGTTTTAAACTAAAAGAGGGTAGATTTAGACTAGATATAAGGAAGAAATTTTTTACGATGAGGGTGGTGAAACACTGGCACAGGTTGCCCAGAGAGGAGGTAGATGCCCCATCCCTGGAAACATTCAAGGTCAGCTTGGACGGGGCTTTGAGCAACCTGGTCTTGGTGAAGATGTCCCTGCTCATTGCAGGGGGTTGGACTAGATGAACTGTTAAAGGTTCCTTCCAACCCAAACTATTCTTTGATTCTGTGATTCTGTGAAAAACATCAACCCTAAAGCTGAGCTGCTGCACCACGTTGATTTGAAGCCTAAATTTTGAAAATATAAAAATAGGCTTTTAGCAGCCTGCCTGACAGAGGCAGAGACATTGTGTGGGCAAGCTGTTCCAGAAGACGGCTGTGCAATGGTTATTAAGAGCTGTACTTCCATAATAACAGTGCTGGGAGGTTTTCTTAGTAAAGAATGATAAGCAAGTTTCGACTTCTTCCTCACTGAGACCTGGAGGCAGCACTGGGTTTGGTTAGCTCTGGTGCATTAGCCTTTAATAGCTGAGCAATATACTTCACTTGAAGGATGAATAATAGAGTGTTTTCTCTCCCCGCCCCTCCCCCCTGCGACTTTACTTTCAGAATAGCATCTTCCATTGTTGGTTATTGTCATTATCAACTAATTTCCCCAACCACTGCTTTAACAATAATTTCCTAGCTTCTAGGCATTAAGCAAAGATTGCTGCAGCATAATTGGATTAATTTAGAGACTGACTTTGAACAGCATAATTGATTTGAATTTTATTCTGTTTTCTCTAGCCACTTCTTTCACTAAAAATTAAAACATGGCAAGGTCTGTGAGCCCAAGCGTGGGATCAAGTCTTCTGTAGGCAAAACCCTCATGAGTGGGAGCCCCCCTTGCTAAGTGGGTACCTTCACCCATTGCTCCATGCTCCCCACCTCTGGGGAGGGGTCCCCGCTGGGCTTCACACCCCGTCCTTCTGCCACCCTATCTTTGGGTGCCAGAGAAATCATGAACCAACTCGCTTCTCAAACATCACTGCAGGGGTTGGGTTTGTTGTTGCTTGTAGAGGAGAAAACAAACTGCAGAGGATGGGAGAGCCAGGGGCAGGGTGGCTGTGGTGTGACTGCAATTGCCTTTTTTACAAAGGGGACTGCAAGTCCCAGCTCTCAGACCATTAGGCAGGGACCTCTCAGGCACAAGAAGAAGCAGCCCCACTAATGTGAACGTTTCAAAGGCTCCTGTTCCAGCACCACTCTCACCTCACCGTGCTCGTCCCAGCACTGCTCTTCACAGCACTGGCTTTGCTGCCTGCTTCTGGGTCAGGCTCATCCATTCTCCCCCCGGGGCAGTGAGGGCTCTGCAAATCCCCAAGAGGTGGCTGGTGCCAACATTGCAAATAGTAGTGTTTATGCTGGGAAGAAACCTGGAGAGCTGAAAAGAAACACGTTATTTTTTTCGTGTGGTGATAAATACTGCCTTGTGCTCATGTGTCTTGCAAGCTGGTGGGACCAAGGTGACAACTGACCCAAGGCAGCAGCCTGTGAGGCTCTGAGGTACGTCCTGCTGCAAGAAGGGTTTTGTTCTCTGGCACAGCAACATCATTGCTGTGACACAGGGCACGGGTGCTGCTGCGCCTGGGGAGCTGCCTGCCTGGCTGTCCCTACACGGAGCCTGCTTCAGGGATGCTCTGCGGCAGGCTTGGCTCTAACACCATGACAGCATTTCCAGGCATTTAGCTGTGTTGCTGCCGTACCCAACGCAGGAAATGTTGCATTTTGCCATGATTTCTTACTGGGTTTTGATTCCCTCTGTCTCCCAGACACAGGTGCAGGGCAGGGATTGCCCTGTGGACGCTGCTGCAGGTCCCTGAAACAGCACACCTCACCAGGGATCCCCAAAACAAGCTTCCCAGTTCACTTCCAAAGCTTTCTTTTTCCATGTACAACATCTGCTTTTGATTTTTGTCATGCATCTTCACCAGTTGTTAGAGAACGAAAAGCTTTGCATTTTTAATTATAAAGTAGAATAATTATGAAAACAGCAGCCAAACAGCATGGCTGCAGCCTGTCCTCCTGGGTGGCCCTGAGCTTCCAGTGCCATTTCAGCTCCTCTCAGCTGACTGTAGAGGTTTGCAGAGGTGCTCAGTATGTGCCATTCCTGCTATGGGAAGGGGCTTGTCTGGGACATTTGGGCAGTGGTTACCTCAAAGACAGACCTGCCCAATACTAGGTAGGTTCCCAGCATGAGTCAGTCAGGCTTGTAAAATATTACCTGTCACGACTTTTACACACAGTGGATGGGGCTTTTGAATTCCCATCAAACCAAGGCTGCCATCCCACTAATTTCAGCAAAGCTGGGATGTCCCTGCCATGTCTTTGGAGAGCTAAATGCTAGCGCTCACAGTCTGACAAGCTTTCCACCCACTGCAGGAAACCTCCCATGTGCTCCACTCACAGTGCAGACTCCTGGGTGCAGCACCCGCTCCTTCCCAGCCAGCGCTTCAACCCTCCCTGGCCGCCCAAGGGAGCTTCTCCCCCATCCCTGGTCCTGGCAGCATCCATGCTGCGGCTCTGGGTGCTGCTCGTGCGGTGAAAGCCCGGCAGTGGGAAGCATGAGCCGTGCGCCAGAGCCATGCCAGCGCTGTGGGATTACCTGCACCAGCAGACACACGCTCGCAGAACTCCCCACACACGCAGCCGTCCTCTGTGCGCCTGGTTCTCATATTCATGCGTGGCAGCGCGCTGCTGTGATCGCATGCCATCTTTCTCTCTCAAAGCAGGAAAGGAAAAGAAAAGGGATACAGCTGTGTTACCACTTCCCGCTCTGGTGCCAAGAAACAACAGCACTAGAAGCAGTGTTGGTATGGAGGGCTTCAGGCCCTTGTCCTTCCTATTGTTTTGGCAACAAGGAGTGATGCTGCCCAACGTAAAGCTCTAAAATCCAGTCCCCTGAGAGCCACCAAGTTCTGGGCCTGTCAGCAACCTGGCATCCTATTTCCAAACACATCAGAGACAGCAGGAATGGAGACAAGTCACCCCCTGCCATTGCCCAGCGATGCAGGGCATTCCCTTGAAAAGTTGGCTGCTTCTCAGCTCTCAGTAGCTCCTGCTGCAGGCATCAGCCTCAGGGTGCATGCACCCTGCCTGCACTGCTGCCAGCAAATGCCACAAGACAGAAAAACACCTGCCCTGGTGTTTTTCCATACCAAAGTGCATACCCACAACTACAGGTGGAGTTCATGTCCTTTAGCACAGAAAGGCCTGGATCGTTGTAGACATGTTCATAAAAACATAGTTGCTACAAGCACGTAATAGTTTTTACCCACTCCTTCTCCTGCTCAGTATTCTCTTGTAATAAATTTCTTAATGGTTTGTTGAGTTACTGGAAAGAAGCCAAAATAACGACATTAGCCATTTCCTTAGAGTAATGTTTTGCTGGAGTGGCCTCCAGCAAACTGATGTCCAGGAAACTTTTCCTCCCAATACCTGAACGACAGTTTTCAGGGGTCAGCTTTGCCAGCTTTTGCTAACTTTGGTGCCTGCACTCCTCAAATGCCACGAATGCCACAGCCCCAAACACTTCAATCTTTTGTGGCTCTTCAGCTCTCAGGCTGACATAGGAGACGTGCCTCTGTGATCACCTTTAATCGCTTGCCTTTTGGGTTTTGCTCCCAGCTTTCCAGCCTCTCGCTGGCAGCATAGAGCCAAGAAGAGAAAAGGAGACTCTAGCAGTGATGCTGCTGGGCTCACGCAGCACCCCCTACCATAACTCCGCTTCCAAGTAGTTCACATGGCTCAGCCACACGTTTGCTGAGACAGAACTGTCAAGGGGTTGATATAAATCTCTGAGACAATGCTTCTCTTTCCCTCACTGAAGAAGCTGATGTTTCAAGCATCCAGCCCAACCTTGGCTGTTGCTTTTTAGCATCTCACTACGCAGCAGACCTGCTGCTGGAGCTGCCCCCCAGGTGGTCCTGCGGGCATCATCCGGGCTGTGCGGGCATCATCCAGGCCCCACATTCAGTCGGGCTGCATCTCATGTGGTGGTTTCCTGCCACGGCATCGCCTCAGCTGGGCACAGACACCTAACAGGAGGTCAGATGGCTTGTGCCCATCACAGTGCCTGGAAAACTTTATCCCTCTCCCATGTATTCCTCTTCACTCTCCTCTGTCTCGGTTAGTCACGCTCCCCTTTTCGCATGCACGCTCTTTCCAGGCAGATATTAGGATTACACAGGCTGTAACGCACTGGAAGGTTTCTTTTCCCTCCTCCACAAATATCTAAACTTATCCCTAACTACCTAACTAATCTGTCTATCAGATCCAAATGTCCCCAACATTTGGGGGTGTTTTGGTTTGGGATTCTGATTCAGGCTTATCTAGAGAAAACATTTAAAAGGTCATTGCATCTTACTTCATCCAGCAAATGAAACTGAAAGTCGTTCAGTGCTACTGTATGAATGTACTGCCTGAAACCAGTATCTACCTGTAAACACAGTGTGACTAATTTGGGTCTGAAAGAGTTTTATATAAGTATCGTTTTACTTTTAATGTTCTCTTTACTTTTCATCGCTTCTTTAAATCCCACCGAAGGCAAGCTTTCTCATCAGGTGATGTCTTGGCATTTTCACTCAATGATATTGACTTCCTAATGGCAGCGGAGGAATAAACCAGTAGATTAAACTGTCCAATCAATTGCCCTCCTGCCTGTATTATGTGCATTATTTCCCACCGTACATATTCAACATTACACTCTATGAACATTAACACAGTGGGTGCTGGTAGACAATGAAAGCCAGCAGCATGCTAATAAAAGATTTAATGAATAACATGATATCCTTACCAATAGCTACAGAAAAGTTGTTTTAGGGAAATGGGAACTGTGTGTTGGGGCACATTGTATCTGAAATAGGGTTGTCTGTGCTAATAAGCAAATACTGCTTTATCGCATGGCTGGTTCTGAAACGCCATCCTGGAGAGAAAACTGAGTATGAGGGAAATATCCCCTTGGATCAGAGAGGTGGACAGAGCAGACATTACCTCCCAGCAACTCATTTTCTATGCTATACGGCTTAACTGCTCAGCAGGACATTAATGCCAAGAAATTTAACAAGCATTTTTCCAGTTTCAGCACTGCCACGTTGCTGAGCCATAGCGTCACTCTTTGCTCCCTAAATTTGCCATTCAAATCTTACCTGCTGCTCTCCTCTGCTTTGTGATACAGGACACAAAGCTGCACGTCTTCCCAAAGAGAGGGTCAGCCTTGCAGCTGCCCGGTTAGAGCTTCTCGTTCCCAGCTGATGCCCTTTCCCACTGATGCTCTTGTACTCGCCAAGGCTGAGAGGTCCCACGAGCATCTGCTGGACAGGCTGGCTTTAGCACAGCTGGATTTGCAAAACAAACAGTGCCATTCTTCCAGCACAGGCTCATTGCATGACCAAGAAACACTTGAACCAAGAAGGTGAAGGCTGACTTCTGGTGAGATGGAAGTTAATTCTTGCCTGAAAGAGTCTCACAGAGTGAGAAGCAGTTAGCCAGCTGTGGGCAGGGCAGGGGCGTAGGAGTAGCACCGACCAGGGTCTCCGCACCCAAATGACTTGGGACTGTCTTGTGACGTCCCTCTGGCAAGAACTGGGGGGTCGAGGAAGGGCAGGGGAACATCAGTCACTTCTAGCTGGGCAGCTGAATCTGCCCACTCCTGGTTGTCTTCTCTTGCACATTTTTTTCTCAGGTTTTGAATGGGCCAAGTGACATTTCTTTCATTATGTCTACCGCAAGACCACTGCACAAGCTAACAGGCTGTGCTGTTAGGAAAGGGACTGCTGACATCCAGTCTGAATTCCTCCTTTCTTAGTTTCACCTATTTATTTATGTTTGCTTTGAATTTGCTTGTTAGGTACCTTTATCTACATTATTAATAGGTTTTATGTATTTCAAGACTGTTCCTTTGTTCCCAGGCTGTGCTTGTCTGTTAATCTAACTAATCTAATATATTTTGAAGTCTTTTCATTCTTTCTCATAAATCAGGCTTTGCACCTTGATGACTCTCTTTGCTGCACTGATCTGAATTCTCTCCCATTTGTCAGATCTTCTTCATCTGATAAAGAAATGAACAGGCTATTCCAGGTGTGACTGTGAAAAGTTTATATCTATATATTCCAGCCTCATTACATGTTGCTCTGGGTATTTTACCTTGCTATCCTGCATGGCAAATACAGTCCCCTAAGATTCTTTCCATGTCATTTCTTTGCAGGTTTATCTGATCGTACATGCCTTAGATTGTTCTTTCCCCTTGTGAATTAGAATAGCTTTTCATTTTGATTGGGTTTTATTCCATAAATGGTATCTCATTTTCTCACTTTCTTCCTGTATTTTTTTATCTGGGTGAGTTCTTTCCTATTTTTTTTCATGTCTTTTTTTATTAGTAATTTCCCTCAATTTAATATATCTGGGACTTTCATGAATATGTTCTTTATCCTCTACTTTAGATAATTAGTAAAAGCATAAAAGAACAGATGCACATTATTTAACAAATATCTCTGCTAGTGTCTGTCATGGTTTCGGTTTCAGCCCAGCTGGTAACAAAACACCACGCAGCCGCTCACTCACTCCCCCCCCCCGCCCCTGGCCACGTTGGGATGAGGAGGAGAAAATCCAAAGGCAGGCTCGTGGGTCGAGACAAGGACTGGGAGGGATCACTCCCCACTTATGGTCACAGGCAAAAGACAGGCTCAACTTGGGGAAGAAACCAAATCAATTCAATTTACTACAAATCAAATCAAAAACAAAACACAAGTGTATTGGGAAAGGGAAACCCAAACCTCAGAACACCTCCCCCCACCCCTCCCGCCTTCCCGACTCAGCTCCATTCCCGGTTCTCTCTCCCTCCTCCCCCCGNAACTTCTCCAACGTGGGTCCTTTCCGCAGGCTACAGCTCTTCCCAAACTTCCCTGGCGCGGGTCCTTTCTGCGGGCTGCTCTCCAGTCACACACTGCTCCAGCGCGGGCTTTCCCATGGAGTTACGGCCATCTTGGGGAGCCTCTGCTCCACCGTGGACCTCCCTGGGCTGCAAGGGGACAGCCTGCCTTCTCACCACGGGCTGCAGGGCCATCAGCCTCCTCAGGCGCCCCTCCTCCCCCTCCTTCTTCACTGACCTCGGGATCTGCAGAGGGGTTCCTCTCACGTTCCAACCCCCACACTGCTGGTTCCCCTTCTTAAATCTGTTCTCCCAGAGGTGCTCCCACCATCACTGATGGGCTCGGCCTGGGCCAGAGTTGGGTCCGACTTGGAGCTGGGGGAGCTTCCAGCAGCTTCTCACAGGAGCCACCTCTGCAGCCCCCTCCCCTGCTACCAAAGAAAACTGCGCCACACAAACCCATAACAGTGTCCCTGCTAACCTATACGTCGTTACTACAACCATTTGTTTATAATGTTTAATTTTATTTTTAAAAGACGTGATCATCTCTTAACGCTAGTAAATGATGCTGAGCTGAAGAATCAATGGACAGACACTCTCATAAAATAGTCTACAAATAGCTTCAAATATAACAGTAGGAGGAGATCACACAACATGACCATTGCAGTCTCTTTTGTCTGCAGAGTCTGTATTACATATGTTGTTTTCCCAAAGCTGTTTGTTTTGTAATTTTGCTGTTATCTATTAACCTTGACAAAAAATGGTGCTCCGAAAGACATGATATTTCTGTGCTTTGCATTATTGACTCTTTTTTTAAATTAAATTCTGTGGCTCTGAAAGGACATTACCTTTCAAAGGAAAAAATAGATCTTCATTCTGTGACAAAACTACACCAGACTACTGGAAACTAGAAATTACTTTTTCTGGCTTCAGAAGCCCAGCAAAGCCTTTTCATTATTATGTGTGTTTCCAGTGAAATTAGTCAAAAATCTGGCCCAATGCTGACTGTGTATGGAAATGACCCTCATGAAAGGTAAAATCGTGGTTTTTACAGCATAAATCCAGGTCCTGTTTTTTGAAGCATAATTCAGTTCTTCCAATAACTTCTTGGAAAATTATTGGTTCCCTTTGTATTTTTCCCTTTTTCAAATCTTATGTACAAGAATAAAAAAAAAAAGTTTGCAATGCACTGTGAGCATACTGTCCCAGAAGTGCAAAGAAGCGTCATTAAATCCAAGTGCTTCAAGAAGAACAAATTATCCCTGTTTCCCCATTGTCGTGGTTTCGGTTTCAGCCCAGCCGGTAACAAAGCACCACGAAGCCGCTCACTCACCCCCCAACCCCTGCGCCTGGCCACGTTGGGATGAGGAGAAAATTCAAAGGCAGGCTCGTGGGTCAAGACAAGGACTGGGAGGGATCACTCCCCACTTATGGTCACGGGCAAAAGACAGGCTCAACTTCGGGAAGAAACAAAAGCAATTTAATTTACTACAAATCAAATAAAAAAACAAGGGTATTGGGAAGGGAAACCAAACATCAGAACCCCTCCCCCCCCCCCTCCCGCCTTCCCGACTCAGCTCCATTCCCGGTGCTTTCTACCTCCTCCCCCCAGCGGCGCAGGGGAACAGGGGATGGGGGTTGAGTCAGCTCGCCACACATCTTCTCTGCCGCTCCTTTCCTCAGGGGGAAGATTCCTCACTCGTCCCCTGCTCCACCGTGGGGTCCCTCCCACGGGAGACAGTCCTTCACCAACTTCTCCAA
>VYZV01030705.1:100367-117180 GCA_013401275.1 Pandion haliaetus | reverse complement strand
ACACACTGCTCCAGCACGGTTTTTACCATGGAGTTACCGCCATCTTGGGGAGCCTCCGCTCCACCATGGACCTCCCTGGGCTGCAGGGGGACAGCCTGCCTTCTCACCACGGGCTGCAGGGCCATCAGACTCCTCAGGCGCCCCTCCTCCCTCTCCTTCTTCACTGACCTCGGGATCTCCAGAGGGGTTCCTCTCACGTTCCAACCCCCACACTGCTGGTTCCCCTTCTTAAATCTGTTCTCCCAGAGGCGCTCCCACTGTCACTGATGGGCTCGGCCTGGGCCAGAGTTGGGTCCGACTTGGAGCCGGGGAAGCTTCCAGCAGCTTCTCACAGGAGAAGCTTCTCACCTCTGCAGCCCCTCCCCTGCTACCAAAGAAAACCGCGCCACACAAACCCGTAACACCCATTTACCTTTGTATTTTCCTAAGTGGTGGATAAGCAGTTACTCTTGCATCGCACAAATTTCTCTCCTTGTGTTTTGTGGCACTCCCCGCTTACAATATCCCAACCTTCATGCTATCAGAAATGCTCTCCAAGGCTTTCAAGACCTGCATGCTTGCACGGAGAGTCGCTGTTCCTCTCTTGGTGTTCACACCATAAATGGGCCAGAGCAGGAAATCAGAACTCTTCTGTCAATCCTGTACGGCTTTTACTGATCTTTAACCTTCTAGAAAGCCTTGGGCTGTGCCAGATTTGTAATGTTTCCATCAGTGAGATATAGAGTTTACTGGCCAAAACCTAGTTGGGTTTCATTGACTCTCGCTGTTTAGAACTGAGAAGAACACTCTCAGACCCCAATGCTGAAGGACTTCTGCAAAATCTCTAGGTCTTTGCCAATCAATTCCTTATCAATATTTCTCTTAATAATGTTTTCCTCCCTGCTTGCTTAGAAACAGCCTAAAATAGCCCACATACTTCACGTTACCATAGTTTGCTTATTTAGAGATCACACCTGCATTTTGTATAAGCAGCATAAATATACCACACCTTTCCTTTGTCCACTTTTCTTTGTGACAGAAGATTTTTCTACGCAGCTATTCAGCACCTCAGCCATTCTCCATTCGTTAATTCAGATCTGTCAAATTTGTAAATGGCATTGCAGAATTGTTCACACAAACGCTGTAAAAAAGATGGTTTAAAGTATGTAAAGGTCTCAACTGAGTAATCGCTGCCTGTACAGATAGTTGGACCAACGGGAGCTTTGTAGGCCCTAAAACAGCATCAAGTATTTCCAAAGCAGTCCTGATTTGTTTCTGCAAAACCAAACTCACAGCAAAAACACAGTGTCAGAAGTGCCTTGAATTAATCTAAGATTAAAAAATGACACTGAAAAAATGTTATAGTGGCACATGACTGGCAGTATACAACTAAAGTGGTCCACAGGCAGTGAGTGGCTGTCAGTGTACATATATTTGTTTCAGCCTGTAATTACATAGACTAAATGGATCCGTCTGACAAAAAAAACCCCAAACTGTTCTCACTCAATTCAGTGAATATTTTCTGCTGAAGAGAGATTACTAAGTGATAGTGCATGATTTTGCTAGCGGAACTTGAACTTTTTGCTTGTTTCCCCCTGGTAATAAGCAAAGCCAATGAATCCCAAATGCTGAGCTGATGAGTAATGGTTCCTTTTAGGAACAATGATGTCATATGCCAGAACTTTCTTAATCTCTATTAATCGTACAGACACCAATGACAGTTTACTGAATTTTGTTGTTCAGTAAGCTCCATATCCAGTAATTTCAGATGGTTGAAAGCAGACCTTACACAGGAAGGTAAGATTAAACAACAAAAACTAAAGACTACTCCATCAATTAAATCTACAATTAAATCTAATGTTTATACAGCACTAGCGCAAAAATGTAAAAGAAAGCTTCATCTTAGCCTTGAAAATTGGTTTTAAATTATGTCAGTTATATTTTGTAACACAGAACCCTTAACATTTTTTCCACATCGCAAGTGGAAAAAAATACATGCTATAAAATCACAAGCACCTATACCTCTAACACATTTTCCTAAGAAGAGTTTCTGAGGTTTATTGACACCTTCTATTTCCCTTACCATAAAACAGAAGCAAAATTTTAATTGCACTAAAGAAGGAACATCAGAGAACAGCATTGTTCACACTAGATTGAAAAAAAACCACTCCTTGTATGTCACTGACCAAAGCACGTTAGCGTGCAGTACAGCTGGGATTGCAAATAATTTCATCTGCACTCTGCTTCTTCGCAGCCTTGGAGCTCTGAGTCTGTGGCAAGGGCTGTGGGATGTCCCCGAGGAGGCTGACGCACCCTGGGGGGTACCCAAAGCTGACCACAACTTTGCCATGCCTCCGCTCTGGCTGGACCAAATCTTGTTTAAGGGCTGCCTGAGCTTCTGGCTGCAAGCCTAGTCCTGTTCTGATTTGTCGATGCTTTGTTCGATGTTTCTACTCCAGGGTTAGTGCCACTCTGACTCCTGGCCGAGCCCTCGCCTGCTCTGGCTGACAGATGAGCCTTACCCTCAGCTCCCACTTGCCTTCCTGCAAACCCGCCGTAGCTCCCCAAATCCCCCCCCTCCATCCCGCCTCTACTCCCTGCTCTGGTGGCAGGAGCCTCTTTGAAGCCCAAGAGCAGCAGGTGTGGAGCAGCCCTGCACACCGAGGCCTCCGTCTGTGCTGGCTCCTGCCTGCGGCTCAGTGAACAGCCCGAGCCTGCTCAGCCCAGCACACTGTACCCCTGGACTGCTTTAACATTGCTCGGGAAGCAAAATGACACTGTAAGTTGAAGCATGAGCTGGAAAAACAGCCACACTGCACACAGACCTGCTGAAACCTGTGCTGAGCTTCACTCCCAGCTCCACACAACTTAAAGACTAATTTGATGGGAAATCTGCACCCATCTGCCTCCAAGGTGTCATCTCACCCATCTAGAGGCTGCCTTGAGAACGCAAGCACTCTCCTTTGCACACAATTTTTTTATTGCTTACATGCTCTCCTTTTTGAAAATAATAAAATATTTAAGCTAGCAGAAAGAAAATAAATGGAAACGCGTTCACTAAAACTCCAGGGGCTGGCATGCTTCATCTTGTATGTCGGCAGATGACATTTCTCTGCTTACCTCTACTGCAGTAGCTCTCTGGTAGCACGCAGCAGCCTCATCTTTTTCAAATGTGAAATCCTCTTTTGGATGCAGGGTGGCTAATATTCACTTGGATGGCATTTTCTGACAGAGCTGGCTGCAAGGGTCTACAAATGCCAAGGCAGAAACACACGTAGGACCTCGGCTTGTGCTTTAAAATACAGTGCATGTGCAAGTGCTCTGCTGACCTGGAGGCAGGGAAAGGAGAGTAATGCTCGCAGAAAGTGAGACTTTTTAAATGCAGTCGGTAACTTTGCACTGTGTCCCTCTACACACAGAAATTGCTGCTAGGTCCATCATTCCCCCAAATGCTGTTGTTGTGAAGACCAGCGGTGAGCAGCTTTGGAAGTTAACAGACAATTTGCTGTATCAGTTGCCCTGGCAGTCCAATAATTACGATGGTGAAAACTGACCCAGAGGATCCAGGAGGGTTTCTGAAACAGGCAGGCAAATTGGCTTTCGGCAGGTTTCTGACTCCTGTTGCAGAACACTTTTGTCGTCCACAAAAGAGCTCTGCAACTGAGCAGTGACCTGGTTAGATGCTTCTCTCAAAGGCCCTGTCTCCTGTTTGTTGTTTAATGTGTTTTTGGTGAATTCGGCTTTAAAGGTTTTTTCTTTCCAGTTTCTTGAATCACTGCTCTGGCTTTGTGCTTATGCCAACAGCCTTCGGGCTTTGTCTATACTGATTCTGGAAATCTTTCTTTCCCCTTTTCCCAAGCCAACCATGTTCAAACACAGTGCTCATGGAAAGGTGCTGCTGTGTTTTCCCAGGCCTCTTCAGACACAATTTAAGAACAGGGAGTTAAAAGCATAATGTAGAAAAATGCATTTGCAAAAGAATACATTTTCCTCCCACTTATTTTTATTTAAGCAGAACTATCTAATTTTCTCTGAGAAACTGAGCCAGAGCTCATTTTACTTTGTGCATACTTAGCTACAGCTGAGTTAAAATTTAATTGCAGATGTGTTTTATCGTTTTTTATCATTTTTTTTCAGTTCACCACTAAGGGTCTGTGGTGGCTCTTCTTCAGCCTTCACCTGGGCCACCTAATGTCCTCTCCACCCATGGATCAGTAATGTGAGTAATGTGTGATGCATAACAAAACTGCAAGTGGTTTAGGTTCCATTGGAAGATGGTGCCTTCCTTTTTAGAAATAAAATATTTTCCTGATTTTTCACTAGCAGTCCAAGTTTTTCTGTAATATCCAGCTCTTTGGACATTTGTTCTTTCTTTTTATTAACTCTTTCAGGTCATACATTTTCTGTATGTAACTGTAGTTTCCTGCTCAACTAATATCTTGGTATTGTCTTCTACAGATGAATGTTATTTTATGGTCAAGTTTGCAATTTTCAGAGACAGAATAACCCATTCTTCCTTATTCCACTGAAAGCTTGGCACTTGCTTACCTCCTTTCTTTCATTCTGCACCTTTCAAAGTGCCAACGCTATTTTTCCTTGGGATGAAGCTCCCCTCTTCTCTTGCACTCTCCCAGCCACTGTTGCCCCTACCTCTCTCCAGCTTCCTGATACATTGTGCTGAGGGGTCAAGCCAAGTGGCCACTTAATGGCATTTGTTTTGGTGATTTTTATTATTTTTGTACCTGCCTTTAGCCTCTGGACATAGACCACTGATTCTTTCCACATCCAGTCATTTGAGACAAGGTGTTGATGACTCGCTACTGTCTTACTATGGCTAATCCAATGGATTGAATATAGCTTAGGCTACGCTGGAGCTTGACTCAGTGCCTATTAGAGCACAGCCATCTTGTGTCACCACAAGCAATTCACTTATGATGAAGAAAATAAAACACCTATATGTCTAGGCATCTAAATCCCAGCATGAAATCCATCAGCTTTAATTCTTAACTCGGCCCTTACTGAAATTCTTCCCACAAGCAGCAGGTCTGACGATAACTTCCAGGGTCTGTGGTGAAAAGTTAAGCTCCAAGTGTTGCTCTAACACTTTCCCTGAGACTAGTTTGATCCAGGTTCTTGAATATGTTCAGCCTGGAATAGAATTGGTTGAACTTGCATATTAAACACTTTGTAACGCAAAGCGGAACAGTTTGGAGTGCCATCTGTACAGCCTGAGAAGTGATGGAGAAGTATCTTCTTGCAGTCCCTCTTTTTCTAAACTTGTTAATAAATAACAATAAACTTGCCTGACTCTATGTGAATTTCCCAGGGTGACCTCATTAGGCACATGCTTCCACTGTCCCTTTTAAGGTGGCTACATGCCACCTATGTGAGCAGATTTTTGCAGATAAAAATAATTTTCTTGTATACTGTAATAAACTGCATGGATTTGTATCACAAATAGTGCAGTGCTGGAGAGGGCACCTTAAGTACAAGCTTTTCACACAGGTATCTTTTGTTTGATAATGGTAGAGAGGATGTTATTCTGGGGAAAAAAACATTTGGTTTGTTTGGGTTTGTCAGTAATTTACTGAGTTAATTTGCTTCCTGCATATGAACATGTTCATGCTCCTGGGCAATTGCTATATTATTATAAATTGAATTACGTAGTAGGATGAAAAAAGCGTTTGGATGGATATTGCTTATATGTGCAGAACATAAAACAATCTTGAGCTTTATTATGCATTTTTTTAATTGATATCCCAGCTGAATGGTTTCTTTTTCCCACTGACAAGTTAGTTGCTAGATGCTGTAGCAGTGCAAGGTTAAGTCTGCCCAGTGATGGGGCTCTGGTACGTGATGCTCCTTTGATTTACCAAGATGGTTTCTCTCTAGAGCTTTGTTTGGGTCAGGGAGCAGATTAACCACTGGCAGACTGACGGTGGCACGAATTCCCAGTCAGACAACTGGGACCCTCAGCCCCAGCTATGGGAGGCCTTCTTTCCCCCCCCAGTACTGTCCTAGGCAGAATGACCTGTAAATAAACTGGGGGTGGGAAGCTGGTCATATGGAATTGATTAATTTGGTGTTTGAAAGTTGTGCAGAGAAATAGGAAGGGTTTAGCAGCAAGGGGAGCAGCACAATGAGAAACACGCACACAGAATTGGTATAATTCTTTGGTGTAAGCTCAGAAAAACCTGTTGACTTCAATAGGATTATAGCAGAGCATGGTATTTTCCTCAGAAACAGAAAATTAAATGAGGAATAGCATCTTTGGTAATATCATAAATAAAAAAAAAGTAAACATATTTCTCTTAAATAGAAATCATAATTAACTGTAGCTCTTCTTGGAATAAGCCTAGAGAAGACAGGTAGGAGGAAAAATGGTAGCCCTGGAAGGCAACTGTGTTGAGGTTGTCACCTGATGGCCAGCTGAAGGCCAGCTAGAGTAGCTACTCCCAGCTCTTTCAAGCAACAAGGTCTGAACCTCAGGTCTTCGTAGTAACTTCCCGAGCACCTCCACCTGCCCAGCAGCTCGAGAACTCTGTGGCACGTAGGATGAGCAAAGAACATCTTTTTTTCTGTGCTGCACTGGGGTAGCTTTTTCTTATAGTAAGACTTAAATGCCTTGTTTTCTCAGTATTTCAGCTTCAAAGTTAGCGGGTATCAAGAGGCTAAAATGCAATTGTTTGCTATAAAAAAAAAAAAGCCTGCAAAAAAGGAAACTGCAGAGGAAAAAAGAAGATGGATCTAATCGATCTACAACCTGCTTTGCTTACAGCTTAGAAGGACCATGGAGAATAAGGGTCTCTGACTTGTACTGCCTTGAGAAAATAATAGAATTATTGTTTAGTTTTTTTGAAATGTTACTGTTAGATTAATACTTTTTGCAAAAATGCTACTGAAAAAGGGACCCAGGGATTGGTCACAGAAATTACAAGTATTTGGAGGATGGATGAAGAAAGAAAAACACTGTCCTTGCCCTGCTGTACTGACTTCCCTAGCAACATAGAGAAAGTTTTCAGTACTTTAGATGACTTTCTATTCTGCATTGGGACAAAACTATCTCAAAATCACCAGGGCCAGGACTGCTGCCCCAATGGAGCCTACAGCCCACCAGCTACACGTTGATTCTCTCTAGGGCTTTGACCCAAGTGATCTAACTGTCCAGTCTCACGTGTAATGTGGGAGTGAAGCCTGCTTCACTTCCTAGCCAGCATCTTTGTATACAAGGACATCCCTCTCTGGAATCTCCTAGGGGTAGAGAACCTGTCATTAGAAGAAAATTTTTTAGAGTAACGATTCTAGCTTCTGAAGCTATTCATGCTCAATTTTCATGTAGCTTTTGGCAATGTGCTGGGTGTTTAATCAATTTTAATTTCTGTTTGGGCTTTGAAAGGGTGTTTTGCAATGTGTGCTGTAAGGAAGCAATAGTACCATTGAACTAAGAATAGTGAAATAGAATTTAATAGCAAATTACTCATAATAAAGATGAGTCTTACGTGTCTGCTGATTCACTCAGAGAGCCATTAATTAACAGGAAAAGTGCAAAGGTTATGGGTGGCATTTAATCTGTCACCTTGGTTTTACTGAAGACAGATAACTAGGAGGAGAGGTCCTGCTACAGGATGACCTTCTTCAGGCAAGCAAACTCCCTGTTTTCACACTGTAGCCAGAGCTGTCTCAGCTGGAACTTATTTGAATGTTTCAGGCACGCTCTTGGGCACTACATGGTCTGCCACCTCCCCATTAAAAAAAAAAAGAAACAACCAAACTGGCAAGGTCTTTGTGAACAGTTCAGCAAAGATGCCTTCTCAATATGCACCATCAAACAAAAAGATTTATGGGATGCATTTTTCTAAAACAAAAGGCTCAAAAAACTTTCTGAAAAGGATTGTTGGGTTCTGTTTAAACTAGTAAAACCACATCTCCAAAGCATCTGAAAGAGGGCAATGGTAAATGAGTGAAATCTTCTGCCTGCAGCGATTCAGCTCAAGAATGACCCAGCACGAAGCATGGTTTGATCAGGCTGCTGTGAATGCCGTCGGTCAGGTTATAACGTGCATAAGTGAGTCAATTTTGCACTCTCCAGCAGTTTCATCTCCATCGTGACCATTATATGACAACAAGCATTTCACAAAGAAGCAGCTTCATCTTCTAGCTCAGGTTAACTACTGGGTGAGGAGGGACAGCCTTCCAGCTCCCACGCAGCCTAGCACCTACTTTTTCCCTGAGCTACCTTCCTCTGAAACTGGCTGCAATTCAGAAAACGAGCTGAAGGCACCCGAGATGGCTGCTGCTCCTTAACAAACCGCCTCCCTCCCTCTCCTTGCTTGTCTGTCCTTCTGCTCTGCGACAGTTCCCCCACTGTGGAAGTGGAGAAGTTTCCTTCAGCATAGCGAGGGAGAAGGAGCTGAAGGCAAATGGCTCTTTTGTGATGCAGCCCCCCACCAGTGCTTCTGAGCGATCACCTCAGTCCTGCAAATCCTGAAAATCCTTTTTTTTTTATTTTTGCCAAAAGTACCGCTGGAGACTCTGGGCATTCATTACATGGTAATGCAATCACTCGACTTTCCTGACAATTTTTTGTTTGTTTTCAGCAGCTCCATTGCTATTAAGCAGTAAATGTGATAAGCAGTGTAGACAGGACATCAGTCTTGTTCTCATCAAGGCTAAACACTGTGAGAAAAGCCCCAGTTATCACACAAAACTGCTGAAGTAATTCTGCGGGTACCATCACTGAAATTTCTCATGTTCTTCACTGCAGTGGCTTTGTTCTACTTCATGCTATAGCTCAGCCACTGGCACTTGCAAAAGAAATAATTTAAACATCATTCAACTTAAAACTGATGTAACACACATCAGGCTTTCCTTTACAAATCTTAGTAGCATCCTATTTTATTTTTAAAGACACACTGCTGATGTAAGCCATGCTGGAATTAATGGGGTAAGTGCATTCCCTCCCTCTCCTCCAAACCGCCCTCCTCTGGATGTCAGCTTCCACAAATTCTAACTCTCCTTTTTTTTAAAATCCATAACTGACAGGGTTCACAGATGACACAATGTGCATCTTGCTGCCCTCACCTTCCTTGTCTGGCAGCCATTCCCACCTCTCTTGTGTGCTATTATCATGTGTAGGAATAGGCTAGTATCCACATGAATAATATACAAACAGCCCACTGGTTGTTCAAAAGCCACCTGAATCCCAAAAGGTGACTGTGCCTTAGATGGGTGTTTGAGGTTTGTGTACAGCTACTTCGACCCACCTGTGACAATCTGTTTTCCTCTCAACCTTAATTGCTGTGTAAAGAGCAAAAGCACACTTGCTGAACCTCACAGTATTCTCTAATTTATTATTATTCTAGTAATAATGTTGCAAGCTGCCAGAACAGCAGGCCTGTTGTTTTCTTATGAAAAAGATGCCACATATACCAGCAACGTTACATTAACCACAACATGAGCAAATCATTTACCTGATTCTTTCCTGTTCGGTGGTAAGTGGATTCAAGACCAGAAGATGATACTCAAGCAATGTACATAGCTAACAAATCCAACACTGAAGTCAAGAATAGCACATCCCTTCCTGAACCCTGAAATTTGTTTCAAAAGCTCTGCAGCAACTTCAGCTTGCACAAAGAAGCTGAAAATGTTACCTAGATTTAATATCATGTCTTTAAAAAGACCCAGTCAAATTCATAAAGCCCACTGACCTCTTACTTAGTGAATCCTGTGGGCTGCGTGCTCATTACATATAGGAGTCTGGCATTTCCGATGGTATTTAATTTACTGTTTCTCATGGCAAACAGGCTGGGTGAAGAAAAGCTTCAGGGCCAGTTCTCAATGCAGTCTTTATAATGTGGTTTTCGTACAGAAGTGCTGTGCATGTTCTGAACAAAGTCTCTCTTACTTCTGCATCAAGTGCTGTGACAGTCTGAATGGTGCCAGAGGCATCAAGATGAAGAGTGCTTTTCTGCATCCTTTTCTCCATAAAATGGAAAATACCAAAGTCTCTGCTAACTCAGGGAGTCCCCCAGCCATCCTCTAGCAGGTCTCTAGGACACTGGTCACCCCAGACTCGCATCACACCCAGGCTGCCATCAGACTAGCCCTTCTGTGGAAGGCATGCTCTGCTTGGGTATGTCTACGCTAGCACTGCAGTTCAGATTAGGACTGTGCGTTTCAAAATAGTTTCTTGATTCTCCTCATTTACTGTGCTCAGGTTCACACTGCCTGACTCAGGGTCCTTCTGCAGGAGCTAAACTGAAAGACGTGCTTCGGCTACTAATAGGCATCAAGTCCCTGGGAGCACACTACAGCTACTCTGAAGGAAAAACTCCTCAAACACACAGAGTGCAGGTGTTGGGCCCTCAGCACCGTTTTTCTCCTAGTGTAGACATAGCTGTCATTCACTGTTGGCGCTCTGATCCGTTTTGTACCCAAAGCACTGCAATGTCTGCAAAGCTAGCTGAATAAGACATAAATTCTACCTATCTGGATGCACATTTATAGAGGAAGTTACTGTGAAGTTAGTGAGTGGGACCGTAAACTTGCAGTACACTAACTCTTTCTGTAGACCACTCCTAGTGCCAGTTTACTCTTCCCTGAAAATGACGTATTCTCCTTCAATGAAAATTTAAAAGCTACTTTACAGCACATTAAGTTTGCCATGCTCGTAAGCCTCCAGACAACATGAACACTGGATGATTAAATATTAATCTGAATCAACTTTCAGAGTTGTTTTGTTAAACTGTTTTAAATCTCTGTGTATTGACATTCAGAATTAAAGGGGATGTACTTCATTTCTCTTCCAAAATGAACTACAGTTTATTGTGAAAACCTTAGTTCTGAACAAGAAAGTCAACACAGGAGCTTAGCTTGGTTTAATGATCCATTTTAAAAATCTGAAACTAGTCAATTTGGATTAATTTTTTCTGAGAACCACAGTGTAGATAAACCCCACAGAGACCATCCTGGTATTCTTCTTCTCTCATTGTCCTTTATTTTCAGCCAAGTGGCTTAGGAGAACCCTTCAGACCACAAAACCTGTAATGCAGCAAATACAATACTTTTAGGTGCAATGTTGAATTTACACAATGAATTGTATTTAAGAAGCACTAACCCTTGAGGTTGAAACTTTGCCCAAAGCAGGACAGGATCAAGCTTAACACTGCTGGCTTCTTTTTGCATTTGTTTGGCTGCCTGACCATGTGTTTGTTCAGTAAATATGGTTTCATCTCGGAGCCCTGGGTTCTTATGTTTGGTTTGCGAGATGAAACCTAGTTTCCAAATTGCTTGCAGTTTATGCTTTGTATTTCTTCCCATTTATAGAATGTTTTCCTCCTTGGTATTTTGAGTGGGCAAATCCTGACACTAGCAAAATGTCTTTTCAGCCTGAGCATGGCTGCTGGGATTTGTTATACCAACACAGAGGCGGACATATGTTGATTTTTACATCCAAGTCCTTTGTAGACAAGCAATTCCTGAACACATGGTGTGGTCTACAATCAGGACAGTATTGCTGCCTGGGTGGCAGGTACACTGCCAGCCACCTGGGTTTGGCAGTTTGGTCAGATCTCTACGCAGGGACAGTTTAGAGTGTAAGCTGGCATCTGCTCTGGAAAAAAGTAGCTGAAATCTAACTACACATGTTGTTCTCATACGGTTCCTGTTTTGATAAATGCTGTTAATATGTATACCTGGGTCTCATTTTCAAATCAAAGAGCCAAGTAGCTAACAGTTTCTTGCTTGGCAGAGTTACTCTCCCCTCAACCACTCCCGTGACTCTGGTGATAAACAAAACGACAAGAAAATAAACACCTTTGTAAATAACAAATTTAATGAGGTTTCTGTTTCAGGATAGATTTGCATATACTACCTTAAAAGTTACTTCAGTGTTAATTGGAAGGTGGTTTGTATGCTGTTTGTTACGACTGTGCTCTTGCAAGTGGATACGAGAGATTATAGAGACCCAAATTCATTGCTGTGACTCTCAGCAAAGCTGCAGTAACATAGCCTGATGTCTAATAAAAGAGGAAAAACCAGAGCTGTAACTCACAGCAAGATTATTTCCACACAAAAAGGATAAGGAGTGTTTATAAGCCATCACCACAGTAGCTCTATGATGTCTTCTGTGACTTTCTTAATTTCCTTTGTTTATTTAACTCTTGTGATTTTCCAACCTGGGTAATTTTCCCTGAAATAATTTGAAAAATTGGCTTTAATATAAAAAGTACATCCTGCTTGCAGCAGGTTATATAATTTCTATATACAGTTTGCTGAAAACCCTAAACTCTCCTTCTTCCTATACAAAAGAACATAAATAGACAGAAAATGTTATATTTATGTAATATATAAATGGCCACTGTCATAACAGATCATTACTATTTTGTACATGCACTGACCACTTTACTCACAAATAACTTGAGGGGAAAACTACTGTATTTTCTCCACTGCTGTCACTGATACACTTATATTATCCTTCCTCACTGCATTGCTATCTGCAGTATAATTTCTTAGCTCCGAGAACTTTGTTCACATCAGCTGCCCTGAATGGAATTGGTTGCAATCATGTAAACAGAAGTTCAGCTTAGTTATTTTTCTGTTTGAAAAAAATCACTCTTACCTGAAGCAAGTGATGCTTCATTTCCCTTTCTTGTTTTTCCCCCATCCTTTTCCCTCCCTACAGCTACAAAAATAATTATCTCCATGACAGGTACCAAAATTTTGCTGTCTGCCTCTCTCTCCCTTCAAAAGCACACTCAGCAATACTTTGTGACAATCGATCAAAAATATTATAATAATAGTTTTCAACAGTCTTCACAGACACATTCACTTACCCATCTCTGTCTGCTATGAGGGCTGAGGAGTGGGAGTCAGGCTTCCAGGGGCTTCCTTTTATCCCTGCCACCGATTCTGAAGAGCGAGTTTCTATACCCATCTCCACAGTCCACCTACACACACCCCAGGTGCCCAAAATTCATAGTCACCATCCCCTTCCCTCCCTTTTTGTGATTCCTCTTTTTACATCGGAATAACACATAAACCTCAGCTTCTGCCTGATGCCACTGTTTCTAGGAATGTCCTCTGCAAAGGCTTCCAATTCCCCACTCAGTCCCTTCCAGCCAGATGGAGATAACTTTTTATACCAGGATGCAGCTAAAACAACTTGGCTGACTGGGACACCAGGGTGAGACTGCAAAATTACAGCTTTAGTACAGGTTCTTACTGCCTACAGCCATGTCCTGTTTCTCTGGTCACCAGTGAATTTAACTACGGTGGCTCAGTTCCTCATCTGTGAAACACATATACTAACACATACATAAACGCTATACTACTTATCCCAAAAGAGTCCTGAGAAGCTGAATATATTTGAAGAGTGCTTTTTGACACTCAGCTGAAACATCTTATTGACCTGCAAAATCCTTTCTGGATTACATGATACAAGTCCCAAACCAAATTCATCATGGCAGTAGTAACAACTGAGGTGATAAAATAATCCAAAGAAATTGAACAAAAAAGCAATCCTAAGAGTCATCCTATTGTGAGTCCAGAAGAAAAGGTAGCCCTTTCCCCATCACAGCTCTGGGATAACAGTCCAGCTTTTCTCAGCTTTCAGATAAAAAACCTTTAAGTATTGCACTTAAAGCTACTTTTTTTGCTTTATGAAAGTAGTTCTCAGTGAGCGGTGCAAGCATATAAAGTGTGAGTGCTTTTATTATTTTTTAAAAAATGTAAACATATTTAAGAAATTTTAAACTAATTGAACAGGTTAAGCTGAGGTGCGCCCTGACTTCTGTGTTTGCCCTGTCGCTGCCATTGTAGCTGCCTTCTGTGGAACAGAAGCAGTGGCAATGCTAGTGGGATGGATCAGGAAGAAATGGGTAAACACACCCGCAAAGTGTTTAATTGTACTTCCTCTGACATAATTGGGACTTCAGGTGGTGATTTCATTTGGAGCAGGACCAGGATGAGGTCCAACTAGAAGCCAGAATTTTTCAGCTGGAAGTGGCTGTACCCATGCTCCCACATAAAGAGAGCTCCTCGCAGAAAACCATGTAAATGCCTTTTTAATTGCAGTAGGAAGGCTTAATTGTAAACCAAACTCAATTGCATTTACTCCAGGCAAGCCTGGGAATAAGAGTAAGAAGGAACAGTAGCTATCCCACTCTTCGACAGGCACGGGCACAAAACAAAGCTGCCGTTTTACCTTTTGCAGCCCACTTTTGCTGCTAGGGTCTTCAAAAGGATTGGAAAGGAGCCCATAGCCTCACTGCTGCAGCTGTGGGTGCTGTGCCAGGAGGGGAATGGCATGCACAAGATGGCCTACAAGGAACATGAGCACAAAGCAGCACAAAGCGGCACAACAGCAACGTCACTGTGTGAACAAGGCTGGAGCCAGCAACCTAGCTTTCAACATCAGCTCTGCCGTGACTGTACAAATATGATCCTGTCCAAAGCAGTTAACTGCTCCGTATAACCTTTTCTCCACCTGTTTCAAAACGTGGAGTGGTATTATTTTTGAGGGTAAGTGGCATGGACTCCATAAATGGCACTCTGCTATCGATCTTCACTGACACTCTTCACTATCATCAGAACTATTGCATCTAGTAAAGAAATTGCAACTTGGTGGGATTTGGGGGGGAAAAATATTGTTTAATACTTTGGACATATTAAAAAAATGGAATTATACCTGTGCAGCCACACTCACTATTCACTTCTGGGGGCATGCAACTAACCACACACAGGAGGGCTTGATCCAGTGCAAGCCGAAAGGTAACCTCTGAAGATAATAGTACCACCTCAGTTTGTGAACAGAATTGGGCTCCTAATCTCTATAGCCTTGTCCAATTACTGGTTAGAAATTAGAGGGTAAAAAAAGAAATAATAAAGGTATATCTCGGTATATTTTAACAAAGAACATTTTGAGGAAGCGCAGGTGAGGCTAAATGGATACACAGAACAGGCACAGAAAAGTAAATGCATGAAAATCTCGTGCCAGTGGAAATAGGTCCCAGGTTATGTGTGCTGTCAAGCAGCAAACAAATTAAAATAAAAAGATCTTGCTGTATGAAAAAGGCAAGTGGTTTCACATAGTTCTTCAGTATTGGTAAAAACAAGGTCAGATATTACGATACCTGCCTCATTTCCACAGAAATCAGTGGGAGAGCTGAAGGGAGGGATTCATGGAGAGCATGGAGGAAGCAGTGCCAAGATGGAGCCGAGAAGGATATAAGCAAGGTTGAATGGGTGGCCCTGTTTGTTTGTTCTTTCATAATGCAAGAACAACAGAATATGAAGTGAAATTAGAGGGCAATATATTCAAATTGACAATTACTTCTCCAATATTACGTTGAAAATCAAATAGTTCAAGAGCAATGAAGTGTTTCCTTGAAACTTGGTAGATTTTGTAGTGAATGTAAGCAATAATCAGTAAAAGCATGAAACGCTTATGTACATACAAGGAGAACCTCCCTAATATGTACCGATAGCATCAATAAAACTACAGGCTGCTTTCTCCGAGACGTGCAGAGTTGGCTCCTTGCAGAGACAAGGGGCTGCCTGGGATTGGCAGTTTTTATCAAGTTTGACCTGACATATTCTTGCAGCTGATCCACTAACTGAGAAGAGACACTAATTAATACATACATAATCTTTGCTTCAGTCTTAAGAGGCAAAAATCATGACAGATGCCAGAACTAGCCAGAAGTTTCCCCGGGCAGGGGGAATGTAAAAAAATTTGGAATGAATGCCAGAATACACACTATATAAATTAAAAGATGCAAAGACTGACAAAAATCTGGAGCCAGACACTAGCCACAGAGATATTTTGAAGAAACTGGCGAGAGATAAAGGCAGCACCTCAGGAAATTTATTTCAATCTTTGCAAATAAGTTGCGACTTGATGTAGTGCCGGGGGGAGGAAAAGAGGGGCGCAAGGAAAAAAAAAAAAAACCAACAGCAAGACATCCTCGCTATTAAAACCACAAAAGTTAGAAGCGTGATGTTCTCTCTGCATGGTGCAGCAGCATCCCGCGGTGGTCTACCTGCGGGCAGACCCTGGACACACACTAGCATCAGGCGGCTTTACGTTTTCCCCAGTGCCGGCTCGCAGATCGGAGACATCAGGCAGGGAAACGGCTGTGCCCCAGTGAACCTCGCTCCCCGCTTTGCCCACCGAGGGGTCCTGGCAGCCCCCCCCCGTCAGGCGCAAACCCCACCGGCCCTTGCAAGGGGGTCCGTGCAAAAACCCCCATCCCACGAAGGGAACGGGCCCTGCGGGGCTGGGGCGGCCGGGCGCCGCTTCCCGCTCGGGCTCCCCGGCCGACTGACCGCACCGGAGTTAGGCAGAAACTCGGCAAAAGCAGCTCTCCCCAGCCCACCTCACACCCGCCCCGGGCTCCATTTCACACCCGCCCCGGGCTCGCTGACAGGACTTACCTGCCGGCGTCGGGCTGGGGCTGCTGCGCTGAGCCTACGAGGGGATTTGAAACGGGCAGACTTACCCGAGACCAGCAACGCGACTGGGACAAGCCCACCGACCGGGGGAGCGCATTCACTTTTTGGAAGCGCGTTAAATTAAGGCTGGGGCTTAGTTTTGGGGGGCACCTCACGTCAACTGCTTGCGGACGGGAGCTACGAGCCCCGGGACGGGGCGGGGTTGGGTGTGTTAACGGCGGCATTAACGCCGTTACCTCCTCACCCCTTAGCAGCGCGGCGGCGTCCTCTTCGGGGTGCGCCTCGCCGCGTCCCTCCCGGCCCGCCGGGCGGCCTGGGGTCAGCGCTGCCGCCCCAGCCCGGCGGCTCACGGCGGGGCGGGAGCTCGCCGCGGGGGGAGGGG
>VYZV01030705.1:25354-100105 GCA_013401275.1 Pandion haliaetus | reverse complement strand
CCGGGCCCCGACGGCGCTGCCCGCGGGCGGGCGTCAGCCTTCGGGTTGCGCGGTGGCCGCTGCCGAACCGCCGGGCCGCCCCTGCCCGGGCACCCCGTCCTCCCCAGGGCGGCAGCCGAAGGTAACGGGTCCGGCGCCGGTGGCAGGGGTCGGGTCGGTGGCGCTGGGAGCTGCGGAGGGGACGCAGCGTCTGCTGGTGCCTGAACTGCCCGCCAGTGCTTTTTTGTTGTTGTTTGCTTGCTTGCTTGGTGTTTTGGGGGTGGTGTTTCGTTTTAGTTACAGAAGCAGGGTGTCTTGGAGCTGTCGCTGAAATGACGGTGGTGTGCCCCGGCGTGTAACTGCACAGGAGCCCCAAATCCTGCAGTTTTTGCTGAGGCAAAGCTCCCGCTGGGTTCCCGGGTCTTTCTCGAGGTTTACACAAAATTAAGTCTTTAGTCAGGTTGCAACATCTGCTAAATAATATGTATCGCTAACGTGATTATGAATTTCAGTTTGGATCCTTAGCAAAATTTGCTCTGAATATGCATGTCAGTTACAGTTGATGTTTGCTAAATGCATTACTAAAAATCTGAGTGCATATTCTCAGTAAGATCAGACCGTAAATTGTGAAGGACTATCAAGGGTCTGTCAGAGTCAGAACCACACCGTACAGTTTTAATATACCGGCTTTAGCACTGGCCCTGAAAAAAGGGATTAAGATTTGTCCGGAGGAAGAAGGTTCTTGCCCATAAGACCCTTGGCAACCCTGATCACTTCTAGTGGAGTCTTTCTGAAGAGGCGAGCTCTCCTTTTTGTGTGGTGATTATGCTGGAGTCACTTTTGCAAGAACTTCTTACTGCATCTTTCTCCCCGGGGGAAGGTTGGCTGGGTCCATAAAAAGTGGCAAACCTCCACCTGAGGGCATGTTTGTAGTTCAGCCAGCAGCACCAAACTTATTTCAGAAGCAAAGGTCTCTTTTTGAGTCTGCTTCTACCCCCCCTGGCTATTTCTGTGGTTCTGAAATGACTTGAGGACGACCTTCAGAGAAAGAAGTCAGCTTTGCTGGGAAGATTTCAGACCTCTTTTATTTGCTCTTCTTAAGGCTTCCCTAAAACAAACAAGCAGAGCATTTGGAAGGAAACCTATGATTGAATATTCAGCACTTCCTTTCCCTTGGGTAAAAGCTGATAGACATTCTCACTTGTTTTGGAAACGTTTCTAGCCAAGCACAAAAGATCAGGTTTGACGCTGCTAAAGTAAAAGATGAGGTAAGGCAAAGGAGGGTAGTCCTTTTTTATACATCTCACCTTATGTGGGGAAAGGGGGTTAAAAACCAGGAAAATTGTCTCAAGTTTTTTTCCATGATGCTTTTATTTTGCTGGGTTAATCAGTGTATCAGTTTCTGTGAAGACTCAAGACTTTTGCTGTTTAAAAAATACTAGCAGTATCACCAGATATTTTCAGGCAGTATGTATCTGAGGCACTACTGCACTTGCTAGGAGATTAACAGCACTTGGCTTTGCGCCGCTGGTCTTATGCCTGATAATACATCGTGGGAGCATTGCATTAACTTTCAATAAATGTCTGTCATCTCTTTGGGCTTAATTACAGAATGGTTTTAGAATAGCACACAAAGGAAAGTTTCAGCCCAGCTTTTAAATGTGATACAGCCCTGTGTATGAATAACTCTGGTGGTGCATGGATCTATCAGCAGTGTCCCCATTAATAAAGCCCTACTTCGTTTATGTGGCTTTGAAGCCCTAAAATGTATGAGTTCATTTTTTTTATTTCTCTTTAGCAGCTCTGTGTTGATAAAACAAATGAGAGAAGAGTTGTTTTTCTTTGCTGAACAGGATGCTTAGGCGGGATTGTGATGGTCTTTGGATGCTTCTCATCTTTCCCTGTTCTTTGTCATCGTGTTTGATTCTGGGAGAAATGCTTTTAAGTGCCTGACTACAATTTCAGGACAATCTAAGAAATTGCTCCCAGGTAATTGGATTGTGCCTTGCACTGAACCCAGTCCTGTCTGCAATCAGACAGGATCAGTAATGAAGCCGGTGTTGTATGGATTTTTATACACTCTGGAAACCGTCGTACTTCTGTAGCACAAGACCTGTCTAATTGGAGAAGCTAGAGCCAGGAAAGCTGGTGGGAACTGACAATGCTGTAGCTAACCTGTGCTAATACTGTGCACGGGTCCTCTTGGTACAGGGTAAGAGTACCCAGATGGTGAATTATTCCAGAGTATTGTCTTCTGAATGCTCAGCAGAGCTTTTAGCTTGTGAACTTGCACCTAGACAGCTATTTGATTGCTTGTTTTGAGCAATCAGGGGAAAGACTGAACTGGATGTGATCACTGTGTCCTCAGATTGTTTGCAAGGCAGAAAGAAAGGCAGCATTTTAAGACTGAACAGATGACAAAAATAAATGTTCAGTTTGAATGGTATTAAGGGAAGAAACAGAAAACTAGAGATAGTGAAAGCTCTTAAACATTTTCTAAAGGTCTAAGTGATTGAGGAGCCTTTCTCCTATTTTAAAGATGACATAGGCAGTCAAGGCCCAGAGTGTTAAAGCCGTGATACAGATGGGTCTCAGTAGGGAGTTCAAAAACCTTGTCAAATGTATGTAAGTGATAAGGATTGAGATTGGTTCTTTTCAAATTTTTTGTAGCTCTACTAAAAAAAAAATGAAGAAGCCCTATCAGCTCTGGCCAGGTACCTCTTTAAATATTCAGTGTTCCTTGCATTGCATCGAGTAGCTTATTTGCTTAATTAAGACATCAGTTTTGAGTTATGTGACTTGCATGTTTCCCTACTTGGATTAATGTTTTCATCAGAATGATTATGACATCTTTTATAATCAATGGACCTTAATGCTTTGTTTGCGTCAGGCATTTTTGAAGTACTTATTAATGAAACCTGACAACTTCAAGTTACTTTGTACTGCTTTCCTGGTTTATTCTTATTCTGCATCATAGCTGAATATACGTCCCATTTCAGGGGGCAGTTTAGCCATACAGAAGTCTTGCCTGTGGAAGACCTTTTCCTTGCTCCTCCCTTTTTTCTTTTTCAGTGGGACTAAGATACCAAGGCAAATTAAGATTCTGTGCAGTGTGGTTAAATGGTGAGCACAATGATATAAAAAAACCCAACAAAAAAAACCCCAAACATTTTTGAAGACTGGTGCTGATCATATTGGCCGATGGAAGACGAGTGGCTTTCCTCTGATTTCCCAGCAGAATGAGTGGATGCTCCCTATGTTACTCAAGATGAGAGAGGGGCCAGAGTTCCTCTGCTTGCTTAACACTGTCCTTCTGCCCTTATCAACTCAAAAATCATCTGTGATGTCTTACTAAAAGCTGATATGCTTTAGGATGAGTGCTTCACGTTTTAAAACTTCCAGTGCTTCCACTAACCTTAGGTGCATGTATTCCACTGAAGAGCAGTTTCTGGAGCATTATTATTCTTATTAAATATTTAAAATCTCTTTATGTTTTTTTACCCTGGAAAAAGGTGAGAACTATACAGTCTTCCAGCTTCTTAACACAAACTGGCATCTCTGATAATCATTCAGGTTATACCAACAAGTTTGCCATTTCATAGCCATTTGGTGAGAATATCTAAAACTTTAAAGCAAATTAGGGCTTTGTGGTATTTTTCCAAATGACAGAAAACTAAAGGAAGAGTTTAAATTACTGTAATTGAATCAAGTAACTTTAATGTGTTCCTACTGCTGAGTAGAAAAGGTCCCAAATGATCTTTCTCATTGTCTTTCAGGATTCTAAATAACAACATTAAAAATACGGATAATTATTAAGACTGTTAACTGTGATGCCAGCTATTGGTAAAAATAAACGTAAAGCCACTATCTTTACCGGATATCTACACAAATAACGGTTCTCCATGCTCTGTGCTACTTGGTTAACTAGTGTCTTTCGTTTTCTGAGCTCTCTTGGTAGCATTTGTGAAGTTTGTTGAAAACAAGGGATCCAACTAAAGTGTGTTAAATTAGAGTTCTGCAAAACTGGCAGGAGGTAAATCAATATTAGACAAATGGGAAAGAACACAAGCATTTAAAAGGAAGAATGTTGTACTCAAGATTCTAGGAATATTAAAGCAACTGAGACAAAACAAAAATAAAGCATTAAAAATGTATCCTTTCAGTGTTTTTTCAAAAGGTGAAGAATTACACAGGTGGCGATTATGGAGATTATGCTTATCTTCTTTTTCAGAACTTTGTGTTTCCTGAAGAAAGAAATAGTGTTTAGACTGAGATGGCACCCACAAGAAGCACTTTGTAAATATTAGTGGTGTAGCGTTTTTTGACAACTGAGTTTAGAACCATTTGTCTTAGCCTTCTATAAATGGCTCCATTAGCAGAATAAATAGGCTGATATCAACTGGGCAGGGATAATGGGTAAGATCCAGCATCGTCTGTGTGCAGGGTTGTCTTGTGCCAGCATGCTCAGTGCTCACCCTGCAGTGAATAGGAGCTCTGTGGGAATAGCTGTGGGCATGCTGGTGATACACTTCTGCATCTGAACTCCAACTCCATCACCCCCCAGGTGGAAAGAAGTGCTGACACATCACAGAATCATAGAATCACTTAGGTTGGAAAAGGCCCTTAAAACCATCTAGTCCAACTGTTAACCTAACACTACTAAGTCTGCCACTAGATTGGCTTTGCTTGGTACATCTGGGATTTGAGCATGGTCCCCTGGGAACTTTGGAGAGGAATGATAAACATGTTTATTTTCTGAGAAGAGCCATTCTGAATGTGTGTATCTCTTGCCATCCTGTGATTTTTTTTTTTTTTTTTAAATGTTTCTAGTCAGACACATTACTGGAATGAGCTGAAAATGAGGCTTCACAGATGTGCTGTAAAGCAGGCATCGTGTGTTGGCTGTGAAGCAAACTCCTCACACGTGTCATCATTTTATGCATATTTACCCCACTGTCTGAATTTCAAGACATCTGTAATTTTAAAATGTTTAAGGAGAGACTGAACAGATGAAGGAAAAAGGAGAAGTAAACCAGTCAGATTTAGGATAAACCATCCTCCAGGGATTTGGCACAGCTGTGAGAATAATTTTTTTGTGCCAAGCCTTGTACCACTGAAAAGTATATCTAACTTCTTCAAGTCTAGCTCATTTCTGACACTTTGGGATTTTATCTATCCAGGGTGTTGAATGGAACTGGATCCTGAATAGGAAGCTCATTTCCACCCACTTTTCAATTTCTCCAGTTAGAACTGAACCTAAGTGATTGCTTTTAAATCTTTGCCACATCAAACCAGCTTTGAATCAAGGAAAATACCGCTTGGTTACTCGTTCAACTGAAAATGGCTATCTCTTAGGGCAGATCTGCCTAATATGGTGACTCTGAAGTTGTGAAAATTTGCATCATCTCACAGTCTCTTCCTTTCACCTCCTCCTCTCCCTCAGTCCCTCCCTTGCTATGGGGCTCAGCAGCACGTGGGTCATGAGCCCCGGTTTCTGTGCCTTACACGGCTGCTGGTTCACATGGGTTTGGGATTACTGGGCTGTTACTGGCCTGAGATGGAATGATTTCATTCACATCTAAACTCAAAATCTGGTTACAGCTGAAGCGACACTGAATTGGGTAAGCAACAATATAAGAACACCATATTCAGCATCAGCAGCAATGAGAATGTGCTGGCTTAACCGCACAAGTGATGTAGATTAATGAAGGAAACGATATGTGATTCCCATTAATGAGTTAAGTTCATGTTGCTTGCAGGGGTGGTGTGAAGCAATGTCAGCCAGGAGCCCAGCCCACTGTCTGAAGTTGGTTATCACACTGATGGATGGATTTTTCAGTGTGTAGAAAAATTTTTGGGTTTTTTTTTTATATTTTTAAGAAGAGGAACATCCTGCTTTGGAAATTAAATGGAAACAATTGCTAGAGAAAGTGCATTGGCAACACTGTAAATCATTGAAGGGTCAAAATAATAGGATAAAGAATAGACTGAGCTTGAGAGAAGATGAGGGGTTTTTGAACTCCTCAGAGTGAAGTGCAAGAGTCCCAGGTACTCCATGCTGAAGAGATTGTGATGGACAGCAGGAGAAACAGTTGTTTTCCTTCAGATTATCAGTGCAGTTTTTTCAACTGGTAAAGCCAGGAAGCCAGAGCCTCCATGGAGACTCTGCAATCACAATATAAATTCATTCAGCAAAACTCTGAGTGAAACCCAAGTCTCTTTAGTTTAGAGCTTTTCAAATATTATTCCAAGGCTAAAGTCTGTATGGGTTAGGATTCTACTTTATTCTGATCTGCCAGGTTGAAATTTTTACTTGGTTCTCGAGAATGAATTCTCTTTCCTCACAAACTGCCTTTGATAATGTTATTGAGTTAAGGAGGAAATACTTTAAAAAGCAGGTATTTCCCAGGATGTGGAGCACATCCTCAGAAATTTTAGTTTCTAATTCTGACATCAGAAGTCATTGCTTTTGGAGATCACTGTAATGTGCTTGTAGTTAATGAAGATTATGATAGACCATCAAGACTGATACCATCTTTCCTTAATTCATGTTTCCTTTCCTCTTATTTTTTTCTTGTAGTGAATTTGCAGTTATATTTTGATGGCAGAGACTTGCTATGTGTCTCCACAGACAGGCTAGTACCTCTTTGTTACCGTTACTGGACCTTATGCCATCTTTTCAGGCTGCAAGACATCGTTCAGCTGAGCTGTTAAATTTGTTCACAATAATGCATGTTGACCTAGTTCTCAGCTTACCCCCATGCTCAGAATAATGGCTGGTCTTACCTGCCAGACCTAAGCAATCAGTGAAGCCGCAAGAGGCTTGTTTGCGATTTCTATTGATGTGTATGGGTATGCTTACTTTGAACAATATCATATATATGATGTCTTTCAATACCCAGAAGCACACGGTAAAATCTTGACCCTGTTATATTTAATCGTGAAGACAGTTCCTGTGGCAGTACTCGCATTAATATATTCAATCTTAGTTCCCAGCTAAGTTTTTTGTATCTTTTCCAGCTTGTCATTCAGTTGAACTTGTGTTCGTTGATTAAGGGAAAGTCATGGTACCACATCAGTGCCTTAGGGACCTTCCACTCCTACAGTTACAGCTGAAGCCTACAAGAAGGCAGGCACAACTCCAGTCATACCAGTTTTAGTTCAGATACAGTTGATTTGCTGTAAGTTCTGTACCTAGAATAATTTTCTTGCTGTGTTCTTGTCTCTCATGTTTTTCAAGGTCATTTATTCAGGTTTGCCTTTGAGCTATAGTTCTTAATGTTAGTAGATGTCTGTAAAGTCATCACAGGTGTTTCAGGAAGGACTTTTCTAAGTATGACTCTAAAACCTGTGAAAGCCTTTGAAAGTATATATGGATTAGGGAAGTTCCTCAGGGTTATGTATGAAAGAGAGAAATAAGAGAAATTTAAAAAGTCTTTTCATGATAAGTTGAAGTGTTCTTGAAGCAGGTATAAGGCTCCATTTTATACCTACTGATTTTGTAACAAAAGGTTGGGTCCTTTGAGGCTTGGAAGTGCACAGTATGCACAACCTTTTCTTTATCCGCCGAGAGTAGAAGCAGCGTATCCTCCATGCTTTTGAGAGTCCCAGCATTTGATAATTGTAGATTGCAGATCTCCCCTTTTGTGTGTATATTCTTCAATGTAAATGTCACTAAAATATTTATCGGTTTAGTATTAAATTTAGTGTTTCCCTAAACCCCTTACTTTCTGTCCAGCCTCTCCTGGTGGTTTTATAAGGCTTCATGCTGTGCAGGCTTCCTCTGGCTGCAGAAGGACTTGAATTTGTTCTGCAGACTGCCGTTAGAGGCTCTGCAATGGGAGCAATTCCTGGCTAGATGGCAGGGGTTCTTCTTGGATATGCTGAGGTAAATCAAAGGAGCCTGTCCAGATGTACCTTGGTATAAATGAGAGCATGTCTCAGTCCTAGATGTTTGTTCTTGTATTTCTTTGTACTTGTCCTGTGGTCTGGAGTTAAAACACTCAGAGTTATGGATTAATAATTTATTGCCCTTGGGCTAAGCAAGAGTAAAACTTCTGATTTCATTTCTTGTCTAACTTTTATTTTAAAGTTTGTGAAAAGAGGTTACATTCAGTGCCTAATCCTGCCAGACTTAACTCTTTATGAGTAATTCTTATTCACACAAACAATCCTACTGAATACATGATTGTCCTGAAGCTGATGGACTTATGTAAGTAAGGAGTTTCAAGAGTGGGTCCTTACAGAACATTTAAAACCCTTTTATTTATCAAATCTCATACATTCTAATTACTAGTTCACAGTTCCTATGCTTTGTCATGTTAATAAGCATGGTGAATCATCTTTAATAGCCGTTGTGTTTCTGTGTAAGCTCTGACAGCGTCTGTGGTAGATTGTGACAAATAGCACCTGTTCAAATGCTGTACATGTGTATGTGTGTGCTTCTCAGAAACACACTTTTTTGTTTCATATCAAACATGGCCCGTTATGCAATGACCTACTACAATTCTAAATGCTAGAATTTTTTTTTTTTTAAGATTGCCTAAAATTAATTTATTTCCCAAATGAAGGAAGAGATCCAGCTTTAGCTCAGTTGAGAGAAGACCAGTGTATGATCCAAGACTCATACTTCAATGTGTTTTAATGAACTGGATTAATTGAGCTGCTTATAAAAAAAGTGTTTTAAGGGGTACACATTGCTGTATGCATGTATCAGTGTGAAAAACCAAAGTCAGATGAGGATTTGTCATGTATAATGGCAGCAGCCTGATTCTTTTCTGAAGCCTCTGGAGTTAGCATTTCCCCGGGCTTTTCTTGCCTCCTTCTTGGCTGAGAAGATTTTTCAAGCATGATATAAAGATCAAAGAGAGTTCATGACATGATTTTCTTCCCCCCACTTTTTTGCTTCCTTCGCATCCTTTGTTCTGATTATTCATGTTTGAATATCCTTGCAAAAAGGACAGTGTCTTATTTGTTCTTCTTTTACCCCTGGAAGTATGGGTAAATTAACCAATTAGAACTATAAGCTCAGGGTACTGTTAATTGTAGAAGGCTAACAAGCACAAGGAGCGAGATAAACAGCAGGCTCAATGGTGGCATGTGCAGTTGGTGAGCTGTGCAGATTAATACCTGTTTAAACACGGATTGCATCTCCCTGGAAGAAAAAAAGAAGCCAATTACCACCATCCTGGCCTTTGTGGTATTAGCAGTAGCTTAGACAGGATAGATTTCATCTTACTTTCCACTACTCTTCGCCACCATCACTTCAGAGATCTCTGCAGGGTCCTGGCATCATACACTGTAGTCCTTGCCTTGAACTTTGTCATAAGAGCTATATGAGGCCCATAATGACCTACTTAACAGGATTTTGATAGTGCTTTCCTTCTCAATAACCTAGTTATTGCCTGTGTACCTTCCTTAGCTCAACCAACGTCAGTTGCAGGCAGAACTGTTGAGGAGACAGAGTACAGATCTCAGAGGAATTCACAGAAATAATTTGCAATCCTGACAGAGAGCAATATTTTCTTAATTATCTTTTTCCATGAATCTCGAGAATCCACTGGAGTATGTCAGTTTATACCACTCTTGGCATTCTCAAAAGTGGACCATTATTAAAAAGAAAAAAGAAAAAGTAATTGTACCACAGAAAGATCCTACTCTACAATTTTTACATTATTCTGTGTACCACTGGAGATTTCAGTGCAAAATAATGAAGCAAGAGACACAGCTGCAGTTATATTAAGTAGCATAGAAAGGTATAAAAGAAATCAGACCCTTTATTTGCAGAATGTAAAGGAAAATGCAGTGTTTGGGTTTAGGAGCAAACCGCTCCTAAGAGCGGGATATGTCGTGATTGTGCCTTATGAGGTTCCTTGAACCTTCCAGTGAATTCTGTTGTATTAGCTACTGTTTTTTCCATCCTATTTCCATTTATGAAACCTAGTAGAGGTGGTCTGACTTTGAGCCATTCATTGCTGGAATTTCAGCTGGCCATTAAATGTATTCAAATAGTCATGTTGTAAGTGTAATGATACACTTTCACTTAAAATAAGTTTGTGTAAAATTGCAGACTGGTATTTTGACTTAAAATGGCACCAGGTCAAAGTAGAACAACAGTGTTCAGGCTGTTTATCTGTACATCTGCCATTATTTTCTGTCCTCCATTGTCATGAGCATGAGCATGAGTCTTGTCTCCATTCATTTTGTGCATTCACTTACCTATTCACAGGGATGACGCGTGTCTCAAAAGAGATGTCTTCACAGTCATCACCTGCATATTCATCAGACTGTCTCTGAAAAAAGGTGTAGCTTCCTACAAGCTAGGCTCAGCAGTGCCTGACTTCAGGTTTCTGAATGAAGTCCTTAGCCCCAGGTTTGGTTTCTGTGCTGCTTAGACTGTGCGTGTGCACTACAGGTGAATCCCCGAGTGGATCTGTTCTGTAATGCCCTCCCGTCCTGCTCCCTGGTTACTCAGCTGAAGAGCTGTGTAGCATGACACGAAGCTTTTCTGCAGCCTGCACAGCTGAGTTTCGGTTCTCGGGAAACCAGAGTATTAGAAAGTGTGGGAACAGGCAGGAAAATAGGCATCTAGATATCTCTAGCATAGCTTCAGGATACGGCCAGGTTTTGTACCTGTTTGCAGAAGGCAGAAAGCGCTTCAGACCAGACATCATCATTATCACTTGTTTTTTTTCTCCGCAGGTGTGTTTCTGAACCCCTGCCACATAGCCAGGGCTGAGACAAAGCTGTGAACATGTACCTCCCTGAGTCCCATTAAAATTGGATGGTCTTCAGGGGTAGTCACCTTCAATCCTTTGAAAGGACGGAGCTGAACCCACTTGTTTTCTTTGCAAGGGCAGTGCGGTGGGACAACAGTGCCCTCGAGCTGGAGCCATGAGACTGGGAACTAAGTTGCCTTCTGGAGTGAAAACCTCTGATTCTGAACATCTGAGGCAGTGCTCTGACTTCTTGGCTCGGTGTTCCCTTCAACTCCCATGCTGAAGCTGTGCCACCCGTGCCAGAAATTCTTGGGGCTGGACTGAGAAGGCAAAGGCCAGAAGGACCATGGTATTGTGCCCTGTATTCGTGGTGGCATGTGGCTTGCTTCTCATACAGTGAGAGTGAGGATAAAGGGTGATGAATGAATGTGATGATGAAATGGGTACCACTCTTGCCACTTCCGTGATTTCATCCGAGCCAACTGGTAAGTGTTGGAGTGCCAGGAAACAACATGTGAGTTTCCAAGGATCCAAGGAGGGATTTAAAAACATTTTTATGTTGCTTACTCACCCATGTTACATTTCTGCTACACTAGTAGGTTCTCAACAGCACAGCAATAAGTACAATATTAGTACAGTTATGGTTAGGTTTTTGTAATTATGTAAAAGCAGTTTCATTTATCAGCTTTCATTTCCCACCCGCATTTTTTTACTGCATGTTCTGAGGTGCCTTAAAGTGTCTCTGAAACAAACAACATGGTAGCAGTTGAGGTTGTTAAATCCATAGCTCCTGAAGGAAACTAAACATTTTTAACAGAAAATGAGACAAAGGTCATTGATGCAATGTGTGTTTGTGTGTCAGACTGGGTGCTTTCTTCCTTGCAGTTGCACTTACTGGTGCTGATATGGTTCTGGCTGCTGCCAGTGCCTGCCTTTCCCTGAAGGGACAGCCTCTCTGGGGAAGAGATGGAAGAAGTATGAGACCTGACCCCTGACTTCCATCCTTTTTTTTTATTATTTTCTTGAGTGGAGCGGCAGGCATGGGTGTGTGAGAGAGAGAGAGGCAAGCCCCACGGAGCTTTGTGGAGGCACGATGTGCGCGAAGTGATGCCAAAGTCCCTTTGGAAGGGGGGCAAGGCAGGCAGCTAGGGAGGTGGTGCTAGGAGTGCCTTCTGTGACCTGGCACGCAGGACGTGGCAAGAGAGAAGGCTTAGGTGAGGTTGCAAGAGGGAGGTCTTGGCTGGAGCTTCCATTTCCAAGCTTTTTGAGGGCAATAGGTTTATTGCACCTGGGAAGGGCTGGGAAGCTTGTGGTTGGGTGCATGCATGGCTAGAGAAGATGGGGACCAAGCTATAAGAGCTTTGAGTATTATTGTAGTAGACAGTCCTGACTCCTCATGGGCATTGGTGTTGTAGAGCACTTTGAAGAGTTTGTCTTTACACAGAAGGTACTGCTCAGCCTTAATGACACGTGGTGAAGCTGTTCTTTTGTTAACACCTGTTACAGGGATACGTTTAGGCTGAGCCTAACAGAGCTTTAGCTCTTCTCCCACTGCCTCTCCCCCCTGCTTCCTGGATGCAGTGCATGGGAATTGGAACAAGGCTGCAGCTTCCTTCCACCTCCTCAAACCCATGTGCTACACGCGAGGAATTGGAGTCAAAAGGACAGTGTCACACACAGAGCGAGAGACTGTCACTTCTCTCCATCAGCCACTTTGTGCCTGTGACTCAGCCTGCCAGGGGCCCTCCGAGGAGCCTGCGTCCCTGTTGCATCACCCGGTGCAACGTGTGTGGAAAAGATGCATCTGTTCCTTTCAAGGACTCTTAAAGCACTGAAAACATATTTCAGCACCTTGGGGTGGGGTGAGAAGACATTAGCCTGCAACTAGATACCAGTTGTGAAGTACACACAATTTTGGGGAAGACTGAGCTAGTGGACTGCAGTACACAGAGCTGATTCCCTCCAGGGAGGATGCGAGTGAAGGAGGGGTAGACAGCAGCATATGGCAGTTCGGCTCTGAAAAGGCACTGTACAAAATGGCACCTCCTTATTTAGTGGATCAGCTTCCTCTCTGGATGCCCTAACTCGATTTTGTAGAAGACCTAATTCTTTCCTTGATAACTGAATGGATTTGGTCTGGAAATAGAGAATCTCATGGTTCCTCTGACTGAAGTTTTTTCCAAAGTGGAAAGACACTATCGACTTCAAGGCAAATAACATATGTTGGAGGAGAATTTTAGGAGGCAGCATACCAAGATTTTAAGCCAAATCCTGAGAAAACATTTGGAAAGCATTTCAGAAGTAACTAAATGCAGAAGAAAGAATCATGAAGGAAAAAGTCCATTTACTTTCATCCACTCCTGAGCTGGACAAAATCAAAGGAACGTCTTCACTTACCCGCGGACACATCTTGGAACCATCTGCAGGCTGATGCTTCAAATAGCGTCCTTCCTTCTGCTCAGAAAGATCTGCAGGCTGGGAGGGGAAGCACAGGTAGAAGTGCCTAGTAGAAGGAGAAGAGAAGTTGTGTTTGGTCTGGCAAGTTGCACTTTTTATTGTTATTTGAAGCTACCTTAAGCTCGATCCCGTGCTCTGTGAATCACCTTGAAGAAGTCACGGAGCACTGCCTTGAGTTGGTGAGCAAATGGTAGTAAGTCAGTGACATAACTAGAGTGATGGGGTTGGAGTAGAGCCAGGAGGCCAGATACAACAAAAATAGCTCAGTGTAACTGACAGATTTTGTTTTCCTATATATGTGGCACTTTTGTGGCCACACATGATTATTTCTCATGTTTCAAATCAACATAAGAAATACTCATTTTCAGAGCAAAAATTAGAGCACGAGGCATACAGAGTATTTGTTTAAATTTTGACTTTCCAGCTTGTTGATAGGCATAAAATTTGCTGGCCTCACCCTCCTGAAGAAAAAAGGAAACAGGTGTTAAAATAACCTGTATCCATCTACCTTAGGGAAAGCACTCAGATGGTATGATTTCAGTCAAAGTAGTTGGAGTGTTGTAAAAGTGAGGAGGAGAAGGAAAACTTAGAAATGTTTGTTTATTCATCGCCTGGGAAAGGGAAGGAAATATATATTTTTCTAGGAAAAGAATGCACTTTTGGTTTTATGGTTTGTATAGCATGCCCCAGTTATACTTCTAGGCATTGAATGGCAGCTCAAATAAGACTAGTCAAGGCTAACTAGAGATGTGTGCTCAAAATTTGCCATTATCTGTTGTCGAGGTCATAGACTGTTCTTACGTCATCTTGCACTGGTATTGAATTTCAGCAGACCAAATTTTGAAATTTTTTAGAACTGCCGAAGATAATCAATTGCGACAAATCTGCAGAGGGAAAAGAAGCTGAGGGAAGATGAAAAGTGCTGACATTTAAACCTAAGTGTTACACTAAGTTAAAGCCTAAGTGTTACACGTGCCATCTAGCAGTAAGGAAGAAGCCTAATAAAAAGAAAGGAAATTTGATACCAGACTTTGTGCTAGAAGGTAGACAATTATATGAGAAAGAGGGGCATATGGAAGGTTAAATGTAACTGTTGCAGATACTGGAAGTTTCAAACAGTAAAATTTGCAGAATTAAATAAAAAGAAATGGGAGGATTTAAAGTAACATTTATTAGAGCATAAACTAACTCATAGAAAAAGGTTTTAAGAACAACAGGAATATAAGTCAGTAAAACAGAATGACTCTGAAATAAATTGTGAATGGCCGATTATACAGGTTTGCTTATTCTGTTTGTGGGAGCTTTTGCACATTCTGAATTTTATAATAGTCTCTGGCCAGATTTCTTTTCAGTGAATGAGGTGTGATTCTTTTCATGCAGAAACTGCAAATGTATAAAGGGTTACCATAACAATGATTTACAGTATTAAAACTTAGAATGTGTTAATTGATCTGCAATAGCCTCTAGATTAGACACCCAAATCTTCATCGGGCTTCTGGTTTGTGTGTTTACAGTCATTCAGATATGAAAAAATCTACATTTGAGCATATACAGCTGCACTTGAAAAGGCATTTGAATAGCTGCATAGCTAATTAGCTGATACAATTATGTGGGCATATTTTGTACATACAAATAAGGAGGCGGCAAAAATGTAACCTTAAATATCATTTATTTTTGACACTGTTTTGATAATATAAAAAGCTATTAGTCATTGCTTATTCAAAGTGCCAGGGAAATTTCATTTGTTGCCCACGTATTCCCTGTGTGGTAATAGTAACTCACCAGCCCTGTTGCAGTAAGTGAGGATGGAGAGCAGATGACATCAGTGCACAGAGCAGTACGTGAAAAGGCACGGTGAACCTCAACCTCTGAACCAAGTACCAAGGAAAAGTTTGCCAGACGAGAAGGTGATTTCAGCATTGTTTCAAAAATCAATTTCAAGGCCTGTGGGGATGAGATCACAATAGCTTTGACAGTAGGACTTAGGTTAATAAATGACAAATTACTGTTTCCAAAACCCAGCCTCAGTAATCCATATTCAGTCAACTTCTGACTTTGAGGCTTAGATTTGATGGCTAGAAATAATTGGGCTGAAATTCTTGCGGTGGATACAATTGCAGGTTGATTTTTTAGAACGTATGACCACATGATAGGTGATTTATATATGCTATACTGCATAAATGTAATTATGTATGTCTCTGCGGAAGAAAAAATGGACCTGGTAATGAGGAGCTGGAACTGATGCATGGTGAGTTGATACTGTGAGACATTTATTTGGGGTGAAAGGGTCCATGAAAAGAGGAAAAGTGTGTTGCTCTAGTGGAGAATAACTTGGAGAGAGAGTAAAGAATCTACTTAAAAGGAGAAGAGATTTGCCAAATTATGAGAAGTAAGAAAAGATACCACAAGCGACTCCTTTGCCTTTTCTTTATTAGGAAAGTAGCAGAAAGGGGGCTAATAGATTAAGGTGTTTCATTCATGCTTTAGTAAAAGTGAAGCTCAAGATTTGGTTGAGGGGAGCAAGCATTAAAGACTGGTGTTAAGAGGCGATTGTCCATAAGGGAGGTGCTCAGCAACAACTGTGACACATCCAGGAGAATTTGGAATGAAAATGTCTGTAACATCTATAAAATTCCTCCCTGCTGTCCGTCTGGGATAGCTTGGCTGGCGGTAGTGGAGCTTTCACTGCTCCTGTCTTTCTTGGGTGGAAATAAAGGAGTTTAGGAGTGGTAGATGGGGTGGAAATGAGGATCCATGTTGTCTGTTCTCTCACCTTGTCCCCATCTTGTCCCTACAATTTTGGACTTGGTGTTCAGGAACGCTCCTTTGTAGTGGTTTCTAATTCTTTGCTTTCTCTTCTTCCTCTCATTCGGTGGAACCACACGGGATCCAGTAGGTCTGCTGGAGCTGACGAAGTGCTGGTCCCCGTGTGCAAAATAACCATCAGTTGGAAAATCTTAACAGGTTTACATGCAAAAAGAGCGAGGATGTTCGATGCTGTTCTGTATCCAGAATTAAAATGAGCCTTCTTAATTTAGATGGAAGTAGGCTGTCCATATTGCAAGACTGCATCTACAGTTTGGGCATCTTTATTAACTGTGTATTTATAATATTTTATGACACTGTGACAAACACACAATATCGAGGCATTCTGAAATAGCTACCAATTAATGCTTATATGATGATTGTACATACATTATGAAAAGTAGCTTGCTTTACTGTCATGGACTGGTGAATTCAATGACCCTGATATTCCTTTCACTGTAACAAATTCCAAGTTGTCTTAAGTCAGTGGGAATGCAGAGTATACGTAAAACAGAGGCAAGAGGCCAAAAGCATGGATCCTAGCCTGTGTATTACAGAAAGGGATATCTTGGTGATTAGCTTTACTTATAGCTGGGCTTTGGTTTTGTATAAATATAATTATTAGTAGGGCTTCTAGGATTTGGAGGAAACTAGCGGGTTTTGTGTTGTGATTCCTAGAGAATGCAGTTTTGTTTACAATCCTTCTGTCTCGCTTTACCAGTCCAGGATCAGGAAGGCTATTTACTATTTTTAGACAACAATGTTTATCCAGAAGCAGAAGAGGTAACACCGACTGACATTGTTTGACCCTCTCACTGGCTTCTCTTTTCCTGTTTGGCTCTCCTGTGTGTATGTGTGCCTTAGAAGGGAGGCTTGAGTTCTCTGAAAGGAAAACCACAGCCCTTTTGTTATGCAAGGACCGTCAGGTTTTCCATAATGCCATTGTGTGACCAAAGTATCTATCCTCCAAAAATAAGGAATAATGTACACTTTTGTTCAACTTAGATACACATTCATAGTCATAAATATGCAGGTATGTATTTCCTGCTGGTTCCCATCACAAGTACCATTGTATGAGCAGACACTTGATCAAGCTATGGACATTGGCAGTTTGCACGCACCGGCTGGGTACATGCAAAACCAGTATCTGTAGTGATCACATTTAAGTTGAGAATTAAGGAGTTATGCTCCATAATACAAATTGTTGAATGTGTTCAGCTTGGATAAAACAGGAAGCATTTAGTAATAAATATAGCTGCCTAATGTGAATCTTATCGAAAGCTTCTTCCAGAATGGTGCTTAACTTTTAATTACAGAATATTTCAGGTTTACATGCACCACAGCATGGTAGAAATACATTGATTTTTTTTTTTGAACAGCACTTCTTCTGTTTCAGTGAGTATCTTATCTCCATGGAGAGATCAGTTGACACGCAGTGCTGACTTTTGATGTAAGAGTGCCATTCTTTAAAAAGTTATGAATATGGAGGATCTTTTGTTGCTGCCAAGAAATTAAAAATAAATCCCCAAAGGCTCTGTGTGCAGAGATATTCAAAGGACCTAAAAGGCCCTGCTTACCTAGGACAGTTCTGGTTGCCCAAAGATGGGTGTCCAGCACTCTTTTAGATGTACTAGCACATCTTGCTTGGCATCCAGCTGTTGGCATTGTCATATCTGCCATCCTCAGTGATCCCAGGGTGTCTCAGATTGCACTAGGTGCCTCTGTGCAGGCACCAGATTGGAGTTCTGTGTTTCCACTGGAAGCCAGTGAGCAGTGATGGCTGATTTGACCCTTGGTGATTTCTGGCCCTGCACTGCTGAGGGCTGTGCTTAGAGACCCATAAGCATTTCGCGTCTCAGATCTCATGTCTGTCATTTCCCTGCCTGTTCAGGGGAATATATATGTGTGTGTGTGTATATATATATATCTCTCTCTGTATGGGATATTTATAGGGGGGGGAAATTTATAGGGAAGTGTTCACATATATTTATATATATTTAAGCATGGACCAGTTTTGTGTTTACTTGGTAATGGTTTTCTTAGGTGATATAGCAGACTAGGGTCCTGATTCTGAGAGAGGCAGAGAGCTTCTTACAAGCTGCTTGGCACTTGCTAACTTACATGAAAAGTGCAGGGATTCAGCATATGCTTGGATTAGGCTCTAAAATAATGAAGTATCTGCTTTATATCATATTTGTCTATTTAAAGCCTTTTATTCTTCACTCCTCTTCCTTCACAGTGTTTCAGGAAATTACGTATTTCTTTTTGATTTATTAGTTATTGTAAGCATAAAACCACCAAGTGATCTTAGTTCATTATCATATTTTATCTGAAAACAGTACAATTTACATTTCTTAGTTGACCACGAGAGTTTTAGCTAAGTGCTTTCTCTCTCCCACTCTCTCCCTATAAACCTATCTGTGTTTGCTCATGTCTCATATTTATTTCACACTTTGTTTCCCTTCTAGATCACGAAGCTATCCTTTACAGCCACAAAAGCATCCCTATAATGACTACAGAGATGCAGGAATTTATATTATGAACTGGGCTCACTATATAGCATTGGTAGTATTTTTCCTTCCGACCAGTTCTGTCTGGCAAGCCTTCCCAGGGGTGCCCTCTGCTCCAGCCCCTCAAAAGCCTGAGCACTGACCTCTCCAGGAGCCAGCTTCCATAGTCCCTTCAATTCCTGTTGACTCAGTTGAAGCTAGGGCTTGTGGAGTATGATGGTACGCTTCTGCACAGGGTTTCTGAGACCAAATGGGGCTGCAAGTTCCCATCATGGTATAGAAGTATTCAGCAGCCGAATACTTATTTCATGTAGCTGTATGGGATTGAGTTTGGAGGGCAAATTTTCTTGTTGGGAAAGCGACTGAATGAACTGCAGAGCAGCTGCTTGATCAGAGCTTAAGCTAAATGGCTCTGTGTCAGAGTGAGCTACTGAGACGGCTGAATGCATTAAATAAAATGAGGTCACTTAAAGTGTAAAATAAATAATACAAGAAGAGTTATGCAGTACAAATCAGATTACATGCTTTCCTTTCAAGCATCCTCATTAAGTAGCTGTTAGCTACTTATTTACTGATCTTTATTCAGATTTTTAGATGCTGATATCCATGTTTACTTTTTACTTGATGAGCAAGCAAATGGGATATGAATTCACATTTTATGAGATGTTATTTATTGAAAATTTACAGGAGGAGAGAGAATGAAAGTTACTTTCGTGCATGTTTCTTCAATGGCTCTTTTAACGGTAGAGGTTGGTTGGTAGCAAGAAAAATAGTGAAGTTTTGTTTGGAAGTAATGTCCTAGGACAAGTAAAAGTGAGGTAACTAAATCTGGGGTCTTCTGTTGTATTGCATGATACAACTATCACAGAGCTGTTGAGCACATAAGCCTTGGCCTGTCGTGGTTTAAACCCACTCAGCAACTAAGCACCACACAGCTGCTCACTCATTCCCCCCTAGCCAGTGGGATGGGGGAGAGAATCGGGGGGAAAAAGGTAAAACTCGTGGATTGAGATAAGAACGGTTTAACAGAATAGAAAGGAAGAAAATAATAATGATAATAATTAACGATAATAAAAATAATTGGAAAATACAAAACAAGCGATGCACAATGCAATTGCTCACCACTCTGCGACCGATGCCCAGTTAGTTCCTGAGCAGCAATCCCCCCCAGGCCAACTCACCCCAGTTTAAATACTGGCCATGATGTCACATGGTATGGAATACCCCTTCGGCCAGTGTGGGTCAGCTTCCCTGGCTGTGTTCCCTCCCAGCTTCTTGGGCCCCTCCAGCCTTCTTGCTGGCTGGGCATTTGAAGCTGAAAAATCCTTGACTTAGTCTAAACATTACTTGGCAACAACTGAAAACATCAGTGTGTTATCAACATTCTTCTCATACTGAACCCAAAACATAACGCTATACCAGCTACTAGGAAGAAAATTAACTCTATCCCAGCCAAAACCAGGACAGTGCCTTAGAAACATTTCTACTCAGTGCTGTCACTTTGTAGAGACCAGGCTCTAGTTTCTTTAGCGGACAAGGCATACCAAATATTTACCAAAGTACAGACTTAAAACTCAGCTGGAGCCTAGCTTTTGTGAGGACCTATGAAACTCACTATTTTTCTCATTTAGCCAAACATCAAGTTTTTCTTCCCTGACTGTGCTGGTAATGCGGTGCTCCAGCAAGCATGACCTGATGAGTTAGACCAGCTTATTCAGCTGCAGAGCACCTTCTAAGGAGCCTCTTTTGGCAGTCAGGAAGTGTAGTCTGAAAGAAAGAGAGGTGCAAAATCATTCCTACACTTGGCAGTCTCCAGCTTCTTTGAGAGCCTGTTGGAGCTTCTGGCAACACAAGAAAACTAGAGCAGCTTTCTGTTGCTGAAAGTGAAATAGTCATGCACATCCTCTTAGCTGCATAATGAACTGGCTAGCTACTATGCTGGCCTGTCAGGTAAAGGTGGAATGAAGAAGCAGCAAGCATCCTGGAGTTGCAGAGTGGGAAGAGGGAACTCGCAGAAGCAACTCTCTCAACTCTAGTGGCCCAGATCACCATCTTGGTCGCCTTCCTCTTCTCCATTGGTAATAGAGTTGCCACAGGCCTGTTGTCTTTTGCAGATCTAGTTGTGAGCAAAGTCATCAGGGCAGGCACTTGGAGTGACAGTTCTGCACAGATACCTAGCATAATCCAGATGCAGGGTAAATTGGTTTCTGTGGTTATACTACTCATGCTGATGTAGAGCCTGTTTGTGCGTCCACAGAGTACCACATAGCTAGCCCTCTCTCCACAGAGCTATGCAGTATGAATGTTACTGTGGGAGGTCGGAACCAAGTGAAAAAGCTGCTCCACTGGCAACCCTGAATGAGCCCTGGATGCTGTAGTGAAGTCTTAACACACAAAGCCCTTGGGTTAACTACCTCCTAATTTCCCATTTTTAACTCATGAGCACCACAGACAATGCAGCTCATGGAGGCTTCTTCACAGAAGGGGAAGACTGGGTGGCAATGAACTGAAGCAGCTTGAAATTCCTGGTCATTTCTGATGGTAATAAGATTTAAAGCGTGACAGCATAGCGGAAGAAACCAGCAGGCTCAGAGTGTGCCAGAGATACTGGGATCTGGCAGAGTGATTTATTGTCTGTAGCACTTGCAGAATAATGTATGCTTTATGAGTAACAACACGTCCTTTTGCAGCATGAAAATAACTGCTCAGAAACAAAACCCTGTCAGTAGTGATGCTGTAAAATGAACTCCATAGCAGTATTTTATCCCGATGTTTCTGTGTATCTGCTGGTATTGCAAGTAGAACAATGGTGAGCAATCTGGCAGAAGCTGAAGGAGCTCTGAACAGAGGAGAGCTTTCTCCTGGGGAGCATGAACTGTTCCATTTGCTAGCCCAACTGCAAAAACAATTAGTAAATAAATAACCTCCCTGAGCATCACTCAGAGGCCTGTATTGTTCTCTTAATGCTGATGTTGTTTTCTTACTTGCTTTCATTGCCCCAAGAGCTCGCCTCGTTCAGTGGTTTGTATAAACCTATTGGGTCAAAAACCTCTGGACAGGAGGGACTGTTTTGAAGTTGAGCTTCTCACTTTTCTGTCACTGAAGCAGTTCTCTGGAAACGTCGTATCAGAGTGTGTGTTCATGACCGCTGGTCTACTGATGTTCTCCAGCAAGATGTCACTGAAATGTTTTCACCTGTTGCATCCATTGCATGATTAATTAGCCTGTCAGCTTACCTCTTGTATCTGTTCCAGTGTTTTTGAAAGGGGAGGTGATTTTTGAAGGAGTCAGCATGATTGTTGAAGGTGTTGCACATAACTGGATCAGTCATTATTTTACTTTATTTTAAAGCCATCATCTTCACAGTGGAATCCATTCATTCCCACTGCATTGCATAGATAAGTCCATTGAAAGTACAAATTTATAGAGAAGATCTTAAAAATGCTAACACCCTTGTTCTGTGAGCTGACTGAAATAATTGCATTAGAGAAAGTACAAAGTTTTCCAGTCCTTTTGTTTCATTATTAAACATTAAAACTGAATTCTGATAACATTATCAGATGATCATTTAAGAGAGCAAGCACATTTAGTGAATGTAAGTGTTTCTTACGGCAATGGCAATTCAGCGTAGGGGAAGTGGGTTGCTGGTGAGAGAAATTGCAGAGATGCCTTAGACCATTTTAGGTAATTTTCATCCTCTTCAATAGCAGGACAAGAATGGGGAAATGCATCTGTAACCCCAAACTGTGAAAGGCCTCTGCTATCACCTGTTTGAGGGAAAGAAATCCAAACCATCTCCTGCCTTTCCAAGAGCCAAAAGCATCAATGCTCCCACCCAAAGCTCTGGCTTTGTCCTGTCAGCTTTTGTTGGGAAGTCTGATGTTGCACCCCAGGCATCTGTCTAGGAGATATTCAGAATAGAAGATGTCATGAAATTGACGTTTCAAAACATTATTTTGTGTTAATATAAATACACAAGGGGTACTTTGCTAGTTATATTATTAATTTTCATATTTAATTCAGCAAAAAATTTAAATTTTTAATTTACTTCAAGCAGCTGCAGTATGCAGCTTGTGTACAGGGCAAGATCTGGAGCTCCTCCTCATGTAAAAAACATGTCAGGAGGACGGGATTCTTCAATTCTGCCCACAGAGTGTAGGACAGGGAACACTCACTGCGTCAAGCAGCAGTTACTAGCCATTTGTCATTATTCCCCATGTTCAGTGTGTGGCATCATGCCATAGAGTTAAGAACCCCCCTCTGTTTAAAGGTCACCTCATCCAAGGGCTCTGAAACTGCAGCCTTATTTATCTCGTGCCAAAATACGTGTGTCTCCCTGTGAGTATAGGAAGGTTTATTGGGACAAACAAGGCAGAACTAGCAAAGAGCTCTGGAGACTGACGAGTCTAATCCCAGATTTTTTTTATATTGACAAGTTTCAGCTAGTGTGCACATGCAGCCATACGAGCATGCAGGTCTCAAGGGTAAAATAATGATTTGGTAGTGTACCGATGGTTTTAACTGCTTGAAATTTTACTCGCCTAGTACATGGCATCCATTACCTCGAAGGGCAGTGCTGCCATTTAAAAACAAGTTTGCTCCAGTTACAGGTATGTGCGTAGCATAGGTGGTTTAACTGGTGTATGTAACAGCCTGCCAAGCTGCAAGGGTTTCCACGTAGCTTTTTTTCTTTTGAGCTGCCTTCCTTAAAGTGGTGTTTAGTAGAACTTGTACCTGCCATGCATTCCATGGATCTTGGGTCTGACTTCGTCAGACGTTGAGTGGTTGGACAGCATCTAACTCCAGTCTTCATCTGTTACTGCTTTTTCTTGGAGGGGAAGGAGATATAAACTGCATAGCAGAAAATGTAGAAAATACTCATATTCTCACAAGTCAACTGAGAATGATTGGTTGGAAAGAAGTGTGAGAAGGAAGAGAAGGGGAAAGGGATTGGTACAGTGAAGAGGATAGACAGAGATGGGATGAAGGGGAAGTCAGAGTAGAAAAACTAAGAAAGCTTCATTCAGGTCAAGGACATAAGACAGGGTCTACATGTGGATGAGTTAGGGCAAGTGGTAGAGCTCATTTGTCAGCTCCAGCTTCTCCTTTTCCTTGTGCACTGGGATCTGGCAGCTCCTGTCCACCTGAAGCTGTTTGAATTTCCTTCCAGCTCCCCAAACAGCACAGGATTTCAAGCATACATACTTTCTGGAGAGGTTTTGTGCTCCTTTTTCTCCCTTCTTCCCTTTTTTAAAAATGTTTTCTAAGCTTCCCTGCTCTTTCAGCCAGGATTTGGAGGAGGGAAAGGCTTACCACTTCATGGCATTTCTACCTAAGCACGTTTGGGTCTGGGAACCTTCTTCCAGTCCTGGCTTCTTCCCAGCCCTGATGTGAGTCAGTGCAAACCTAGTGCTTATGGATAGGGAAGCGAGACCAGGATTTTGGAAACATGCATCCAAACACACGATGCAGAGACTGGAGCAAGTGCTGAGGCCAAGCATGCATGATATCTATATCAGAGGTGCTGGAGTGCTGGCACAGAAGAGTGGACAGAAAATCTCTGGGATCTGTGTCTGTGTCGTGGTTTCAGGTCAGCTCAGTCGGTAACAAAGCACCACAAAGCCGCTCGCTCACCCCCCACCCCCTCGCCTGGCCACGTTGGGATGAGGAGAAAATACAAAGGCAGGCTTGTGGGTCGAGACAAGGACTGGGAGGGATCACTCCCCACTTATGGTCACGGGCAAAAGACAGGCTCAACTTGGGAAAAAAACCAAATCAATTTAATTTACTACAAATCAAAACAAAAACAAAACACAAGGGTATTAGGAAGGGAAACTAAACATCAGAACAACCTCCCCCCACCCCTCCCGCCTTCCCGGCTCAGCTCCACTCCCAATGCTTTCTACCTCCTCCCCCCGGCGGCGCAGGGGAATTGGGGATGGGGGTTGAGTCAGCTCGCCACNTGGGGTTACAGCCACCTTCGGGAGCCTCCGCTCCACCGTTCACCCCCATGGGCTGCAGGGCCATCAGCCTCCTCAGGCGCCTCCTCCTCCCCCTCCCCCTCCACTTCCACGATTCCAGTATCGGCAGCGATGTTCCTCTCAGGTTTCCCACCCCCACACTACCGGTTCCCCTTCTTAAATATGTTTCCCAGAGGCGTTACCACCGTCACTCCCCTCCTAGAGGCGGGTCCGACATTTTGGTGCGCGGGTCCGACATTTTGGGGCAGCGAATTCTTCCAGCAACTTCTTAAAGGGGCCGCCTCTGCAGCCCCCTTCCCCTGCCACCAAGGAAAACCGCGCCACACAAACCCATAACAGTCTGTCAGACAGACATGATCATTTCCATAGCGAGTTGTCATTCAGCAAAACAGAGCACTGAGGTGAATGGGCTGCTTCAGTAGGACCCTTCGTGTTATCTTTTTTTCTCCCCCATTTCTGCTTGCTCTTCCCTTCTGATGGAGCCTGCCTCTTCTCTTGACCCTACCAACTATAGCTGGAAGAATGGAACCTATTTTGGTGGTATCTTTGGTCCCCTGAGGCTGAATGATTTCTGCTGCAGGACTAGATCTCTTGATTTACCACAATCCTTTTTGTGGTGTCCATAATACAAGTTGTTTGTACCTGGGCTTGAATGAAAAGCTGAGGCTAATGGGACAAGTTCTCAGTGGGATCCTTATGCTGTATAGCTGTAGGCATTTAATTTAGGAGTCAGAATTAAGAATGCAGGCCAAGCCATAGAGGCAATGGTCAGACAGTGACTTCTCAAAAATCAAGTTTCTGAGCACGTAAGCTGAGAGTTTGCTTCTCACTGACTACATACAAATGGATCACTCTAATATTAGGCTACTGAAATGACCTGTCTGAAATCAGAAGGTGTGTATACCTTCATGTGACAGTAGAAGCCATTTGTATATTGTAATTTTTTGACATTAAAATGAAGACTTATCATAATCACCTTGAGTTTTGTTTTACTTTCTGTTTCTTTTCCATCTCACCTATGCTTGAATCGTATGTGGTATTTCTCTTCCATCCCACTCTTTTCACTGTCTTTTCTCTAGCCTGTGTTCTGTTTTGTCTGTGCTCCTCTGCATTCGTAGCGGTCAGAGAAATGAGAGCAGGATTGCAGTCCCTTTGCCTCATGAACCTTCACCTCTCTTCCCTCTTCTTTTTGTTGGAGAGGGGCTTGATACAATAGAAAGAGTAGTCTGTGAGATGGATTATCATGGGGTGGGTTCAGTTTGGAACAGCTGTGTATCATCCCTATCTTGCCCATTTTGTCTCTGTGCTCATTTGACACCCTGATCAAATGGCTGAATTTGAAGAGTTCATAATGTCTTAAAATTTGGAGTGCTTTTACAGTGTATTTCAGAGAAGGGAACTGACTGTATCCTAAGCAGTAAAAAACTAGCAGAGCCTGCAAAGATCAGGCAGAAATTATTTTCCCCACAGAATTATTATTACTTACAACAAAAACCAGAACACCACGTTCAAACCATGTTTTGTTTAGCTTTATTAACCCTCATATGTTTGTAAAATGTGCTTTCATCCTCAGTTCATATTTCCTGAATATGTGAACAGAGACACTAGGTGTGCACAAAGCAAGTGATGGGCTAAAGTGAACAGACTTTAGACCAGGAGCTATACTTTAACCAGAGTCTGAGGAGATTAGATTGCATGTGGAGTTTTGTTTGATCCAGTTCCTGTTAACTGCAACCATGGATTAAGTATACAGTCTTAAGTGTCTAAAATTAAAAGGTATTCTATGCAATGATGTTAATAATTAACTAAAATCATGTTGAATTCAAAGGTAGACTTGTGTTTAAACAGAGATGGGAATATTTTTGAGGTCAATGCACTGCACAATTGACTTATGAAACACACGAGAGCAACAACATCATCTGCAAAAAACCAATGAAATGCACAAAATCCAGTGTTAACTAATTAAAGCTAACAAAAGGAGCAAGATGCATCTGTATATAATTTATCTTCTCTGCAAAGGATTTCATGTAGAAACGAAAAAGCCCTAGTTCTACATCTAAAACCTGTGAGCAGTTCATAAAAGAATTTATTCATAGAATCATAGAATCATTTAGGTTGGAAAAGACCTTTAAGATCATCAAGTCCAACCACAAAGCTAACACTGCCAAGTCCACCACTAAACCATGTCGCTAAAACTCCACATCTAGACTTCTTTTAAATACCTCCACGGATGGTGACTCAATCACTTCCCCGGGCAGCCTGTTCCAATGCCTGACAACCCTTTCTGTGAAGAAATATTTCCCAATATCCAATCTAAACTTCCCCTGGCACAACTTGAGGCCATTTCCTCTCATCCTATCATATTTGAACACGTATATCTAACAACCATTCATACAAACCTGTGAATGGCCCTGAAAGAGACATAAGGACAGGTACACCCATCCATTTATTAGGAAAAGTGCCCCAGCAAATAATTGTGTACATTTGAATGTGGAACTGGGCCAAGAGTGGCATCAAGCAGTCAAACTTTCTAATTTCCAGTCAGAAATCTAGTTGCTACATTTTGTACTAAATCAAGCATTTTAATCATCCTGGGGGGAAGCTGCTAAGTATAGAATTGCAAAAATCACTAGTACAGATCAGTAGTAAAAGATACTGGTATCAGTGTTAGAGAGGGAGCAGAGCTCATGCTAAAAACTGCTTTTCCCCCCTGCAGTGATCTGCAGATCCACCAGAACACCTGAATGATAATTCTGTGATTTGCAAAGACACCATAACTCATTTGGTTTTTCACGCTTCCAGAATTTTGGCAACAGAAATGAGACAATCTGTTTGATTTCCTGGGTGAGAGGAATAAACAATGCTGTTTTAACATACTACACAGTCTGTCACTTTTGCATTTGGTAGTGCCATTCACATTGTACCTTAGGCCAGCTGTGGGTGCGTAATCATGACTGGAGCAGATATTTTTAAAACTGGATTTTGATGATTGGTTATTCTGAAATACAGCAATCTAAGGACAGGGAAAAAATATTTCAGATTGGCAACTAACACCATCACGAGTAGCAAAGTTTAGTACCTTATCTGACTCTCTTAGACTGGTTGATTAAAACAGAATACTAAAAGGATTAATTGTTAAGGCTCCTAAAATAAACTTGTGTATGATTCATGGAAGGGTAGAAACTTTACCATCTAGTGGCTGCCAGTAAGGTCAAAGGTACCCTGTTAGCAGGGTTCAATCGCTGACCAAGCAAGTGCAGACAGAACACATTTTAATTTTAGGCTCTTGAGACTGTATACTTAATCCGTGGTTCCAGTTAACAGGAACTGGATCAAACAAATCTCCATGTGCAATCTAATCTCCTCAGACTCTGGCAAGTACGGCTCCTGATCTGAAGTCTGTTCACTTTAGCCCATCACTCTCTTCGTGCACACCTGGTGTCTCTGTTCAGATATTCAGGAAATAGGAACCGAGGATGAAAGTACATTTTAGAAATGTGCCTGTAACCAAATGAGGGTTAATACACCTAAACAAATAAAGCATAGTTTGAACATGATGCTCTGTTTTTATTGTAAGTAATAATAATTCTGTGGGGAAAAACTTTTCTGCCTAATCCTTGTAGGATCTGCCTAAACCTTGTAGGCTCTGAGGGGCTCATGATACAAATAGTTCCATTTAGTGAAACACACTGTGAAAGCACTCTGTATTTTAGGATATTTGTGAAATCTTGAAGCTTGCTAGCCTGAAGAGAATTCTGTACTTCTGGGGAGAATGCAAAAGCAAGCGGTGCTTCCTCTGTCTGTCCTTTATCGAGCATGGCTGCCTTCATCTGCTGTGCAACTGAAGTGTGCAAATAGCTTCATAGAAACAATAGTTAAATTCTGTTTAGGGTACAAAGGTAAGTGGGCACTGAATGCTTGTGGAAGTGCAGAAAAAGGTTGTTTTGTGCTATGAAGATACAGGTAAGGATCCCATAGCTTCAGGTAGTTAGTTGGACCAAATCTCTGATTTCTTAAAGATATTGCAGTGTTAATAATTTCACTATACAGCTCTGGCAAGTGCAGTAGCACTAGATAACTCATAATCTGTCTAATGGAAACAAATAGCTATGGACGCATGTCAGAATAATTAGTGTTGAGTCAAGTTAATTTGATTTGTTCATTTAACAAATTGAATTATTTCAGCTAATTATATAGCGTGGCATAAATGCAATGAGGGATGTTCAGAGAAGAAAAAGATTCCTTTTTTCCTCCACTAAATTAATGAAACTGTAAGGGAAATATACACTCAAAGTATGCAAACAATGTCCAGCTTCACATGCTGAATTTTGCCACCTCCATTATGGCGGGAATCTTCCTGGGCTTCTTGTTGGACTGACCCATGCAGCGTCCTCATCGTAGCCCCAGACTACTCTCTGGAGAAGCCTATTTTAACTGTTCTTCTCCACTACTACATGAGGAGCCTGCCTTTCTCTGTTAGGTGGGCACATATCAGCTAGGTGTCTAAGTTTGTGTCCCTGCCTCCTGTAACTCTGATGAAGAAATGGACAAAATGAAGGAGTGTTCAAAATTCTAGTACCTTTTCCAGTTCTTGGACTATTGCCTTTTCTAAGTGGGAATGATGGTGGCTTAAGAGATTAGGGATATTAAAGTTTACTGCTAATAAATACAGAAATATGTAAAATTCAATTTTGGGGGGTTACATAGAAAAAAATACTCTGTGTGAAATCAACCTGACTCCTCTTTCTCCTTTGCAGTGTATCCCTTTATAGATTATAGCAGTTTTACTCTGTTCTAATTTTCATTTGTTGTTCTTTTTTTTTTCTTGAACATTTTGAGAGTGAAGCTGGCAACATATGTAGCAAACAAGTCATATTTACATGTTTTCATGATTTTAAAAATCTAAACTCTTTTCAGAATTGCATTCAGCACAGATTACTTTAGAAATCTTGCAGAAGGATGCTCTGATGCTTCTGATTTAACCAGTTACTTAGTCTCACTTTCTATTCCTTATGAAGCAATGCTTTCATGACATAAAAGTAGGAAAGCAGCAGGCAGAGTTCAGACTCCTGATGTGCTTGGTGGAGTACAGATGTGCTTGGAAAACTTGAAACAAAAATTTGAAGCAAAGTGTGAGAGAAATACTGTCCATGTCTTTGTACAATGATGCTTTAACATGAATTGGAGCACTGAGGTAGAAAGTTTGGATCTGTATAGCTGTGGTTGACCTCTTCCCAATTTTGTGTCCAAGTTGTAGTCCCCTGTCAACCTCACTGCGTATGTCTTGGTGCATACATTGGTTCTCCTTGGACACATATTAAATGATACCCTTAGCAAGAGAATTTGAATATAGACATGACATGGTTGCCAGAGGTAGCATAATGCAGCTTTTAAAGTTACAAGTGCTCTGTCTGCATGGAAAAGCATCAGGCTGTGCAAAGATGCCCATGTCAGGTCTAAATGAGTTAACTTGAGGGCACGAAGCAGCAGAGTTGGGCAGTGTGGTGCCCTAACTGGACAAGCACAGCCTGATTTTTTGTGTGGCCAGGAGGAGCAGGGAAGTGATCGTCCCCTTGTACTCGGCACTGGTGAGGCCGCACCTTGAGTACTGTGTTCAGTTTTGGGCCCCTCGCTACAGGAAAGACATTGAGGTGTTGGAGCGTATCCAGAGAAGGGCAACGAAGCTGGTGAGGGGCCTGGAGCACAAGTCTGATGAGGAGCGGCTGAGGGAACTGGGGTTGTTTAGCCTGGAGAAAAGGAGGCTGAGGGGAGACCTTGTCACTCTCTACAACTACCTGAAAGGAGGTTGTAGTGAGGTGGGGGGTCAGTCTCTTCTCCCAAGTAACAAGTGGTAGGACGAGAGGAGATGACCTCAAGTTGCGTCAGGGGAGGTTTAGATTGGATATTAGGAAAAATTTCTTCACAGAAGGGGTTGTCAGGCATTGGAACAGGCTGCCCGGGGAAGTGGTTGAGTCACCATCCCTGCAGGTATTTAAAAGAAGTCTAGATGTGGAGTTTTAGCGACATGGTTTAGTGGTGGACTTAGTAGTGTTAGCTTAATGGTTGGACTTGATGATCTTAAAGGTCTTTTCCAACCTAAATGATTCTATGACTATGAGTATGTAGGGAGCCATATTCATGTTCATTGTGGACAAACTCAGAAGCTAATTCCCCTGAATCAGGTGAAGAGTCTGCCTTCTTGCTAAGCTGTGTGTGTTTTATTGTTTCCATATCCTCTCAGTCTCTCCTTTTTTGTTTTTTTTTTAAATCTGTGTATTGATTGCACCCCATCTGTTCTGTATTTTGTAAGCCTCGTGGGTAGGTGCTCTCTTCTCTTCATGTTTCCACAGTGCCTGGCAGGGACTCATAACTGGGTTCTACCGAAATGTAGTGAGTACAAGACTAACCTGGATCTTCTGCATCTCTTCATCCAAAGCATTAGCTGTAATAGCACCAAATGTATGGTCAATTGCACGTCTAAGCTTTACTATTAAAATAATGTGTTGTAAATTATAAATCATGTCACTGTGAGAAGTGGGAATTGCTTTGGTCCTAGGCAGCAATGTCATGTTCCAGCACATCTCTGACTGGAGATGGCTGAGCACTGCGGAATGGATTCACTGACTCAACTCTCATTGGACTTGAGAGAAAACTTGTGGTCACACTAATCTTATGTTTCATGTCTGTGGCTTTAAATTATGACACAATAACCTGTTCTCTGTTGAAGTGTGGGTTTTTTTATTTCACAAGGAAAATCTTGAAACATTAATTACTAAAAAGCCTCATGGCTTCCTCCTGCTACTGTAGTACAAGTGTAAACCTTCAGTACTTTGTAACTTACAGCAGAAGTTAAAAAGAGACTGTTCACAAAATCACGGAGTAGTTCAGGTAGGAAGGGACCTCCGAAGTTCCCCTGTTTCATGTCTGTGGCTTTAAATTATGACACAATAACCTGTTCTCTGTTGAAGTGTGGGTTTTTTTATTTCACAAGGAAAATCTTGAAACATTAATTACTAAAAAGCCTCATGGCTTCCTCCTGCTACTGTAGTACAAGTGTAAACCTTCAGTACTTTGTAACTTACAGCAGAAGTTAAAAAGAGACTGTTCACAAAATCACGGAGTAGTTCAGGTAGGAAGGGACCTCCGAAGTTCCCCTAGTTTAACCCCCACTGCTCAAAGCAGCATCAGCTATAGCAAGTTACTCGGGACTGTGTCCAGATGTTTTTTTAATATCCCCAAGGGTGGAGACTCCACGACCTCTCGGCATCCTGTTCCAGTGTTTGACCACCGTCATAGTACCAGTTCCTTCTGTGCAACTGCACATAGAATTCTTCCTGTTTGCTCCCCTGGCTGCATGCATTAGTGTACAGGCACTTCGGAGGCACCTAGTCACGATAATTTCCCAGAAAAGGCATGAGCCTATGACGCTTCCCTGTAGGCATACCCTCATTTATGTGCATACGCTTGATGTGGTCACCCTTCAGCCCTCTAAGGATCATGAGGTCTCTCCTAGCTATGTCACCCTGCACCCTTTGCTCCACCGCTTCCTCCCCATCATCACTATTTGAAAGCTCTACTCACCAGGCTGGCCAGCCTGTTGGCAGGGATGGTTTTGCCCCATTTTTCATTCTTATTCAAGGCAACTTGAGACCAGTGGAGCCACATGCAAAAGCATATGTGACTTAGATGCAACAATACTGATAAAACAGGATGATGAAGAATGTTTGTGTGAAGATCAGTGATGGGAGCAGGCAAGGCGAAAAGGCAGTAAATAGAGAAATAGCACCCTCTCCATTGAGAAAATAATTTAACAAAAAGGAGAATATGAAGCAGTTGTATGCTTCTGACGTTTATTTAATCTTTAAAATTGTCAATGAGAAATACCTGTATTTTAAAGATCTCAACTGTGTGCTGTTGACAGAATTCAGCTGAACTTTGTGTGTGTGTGTAGACACACATATGCATACATAGATGGCCAAAGAGAGTACTTCTTGGCCAATAAAAATTGATTGACTCTACTTAAAAAAGGAAAGAATCCACAATATGTATGACCCACCCTGTGTATGATCATCAGACTAAAACATCTATACAGCATTTCTCCCACAGCATTTTAAAGTGATGAAAAACAAATACAGAGTCAAATTCTGTCCTGTGTCCCTGCAATGGGTAGCTTATTACAGGCTGCGTTTTAATAGTCTTTCTTGCACCCATGTGTCAGATTAAATGGTAGAAATGCCAGCTGGATGATAATGTAGTATCATTTCTGGAAGTATTGGCTTTTAAAGTTAATCTTCAATGGGATGCTTTACTGTAGGCATGTGCATGCATTAGATAACCTTGGCATGCAGAGAGTATTTTAAGATGCACGTAATTTTGAAACATCCTTTAATATTCAGTGAAGGTCATGATACATTCCATGCACATAAGATCAGAAACAGACCTTCCAGGCTTATTTTACTTTTCAGGATAGATACCAAATTGGGAGTCCACAGTGATGTATTCTGTTTTTCTGTATGACAATTAAAGTGGCGCAACAAGCTTTTCCATGCTGTTCCACTGACGTTTCTGGAATCTTGAAGTGTAAGGTCAGAAAACTTACTTTAGTAACTAAACTCCAGCATCTGATGCTACCAGTACTGTCCAGAATCAACCTGTTAAACCACAGGCAATACCATCTGTAACTACTTCTGTTAGCACTTTCTGTTTATCTACTGACGATACAAAAAAAATGAGTAGCTGCTTCCTTAAGCTTTATGTTTAATCAACATCATTTTATATCCACAAAATAAAAGACTAACCCTCTGTAATTCAGATGTTTTGTAATTGTCGTGGTTTCAGGTCAGCTCAGTCGGTAACAAAGCACCACGAAGCCGCTCACTCACCCCCCACCCCCTCGCCTGGCCACGTTGGGATGAGGAGAAAATACAAAGGCAGGCGTGTGGGTCGAGACAAGGACTGGGAGGGATCACTCCCCACTTATGGTCACGGGCAAAAGACAGGCTCAACTTGGGAAAAAAACCAAATCAATTTAATTTACTACAAATCAAAACAAAAACAAAACACAAGGGTATTAGGAAGGGAAACTAAACATCAGAACAACCTCCCCCCACCCCTCCCGCCTTCCCGGCTCAGCTCCACTCCCGATGCTTTCTACCTCCTCCCCCCGGCGGCGCAGGGGAATTGGGGATGGGGGTTGAGTCAGCTCGCCACACATCGTCGTTGCCGCTTCTTTCCTCAGGGGGAAGATTCCTCTCTCGTTCCCTGCTCCAACGTGGTTCCTTTCCGCGGGCTGCAGTTCCTCACAAACTTCCCTGGTGCGGATCCTTTCCGCGGGCTTCAGTTCTTCCCGAACTCCCCTGGTGCGGGTCCTTTCCGCAGGCTGCTCTCCTGTCTCACACTGCTTCAGCGCGGTTTTTACCATGGGGTTACGGCCACCTTCGGGAGCCTCCGCTCCACCGTTCACCCCCATGGGCTGCAGGGCCATCAGCCTCCTCAGGCACCTCCTCCTCCCCCTCCACTTCCATGATTCCAGTATCGGCAGCGATGTTCCTCTCAGGTTTCCCACCCCCACACTACCGGTTCCCCTTCTTAAATATGTTTCCCAGAGGCGTTACCACCGTCACTCCCTGCCTAGAGGTGGGTCCGACATTTTGGTGCGCGGGTCCGACATTTTGGGGCAGCGAATTCTTCCAGCAACTTCTTAAAGGGGCCGCCTCTGCAGCCCCCCTCCCCTGCCCCCAAGGAAAACCGCGCCACACAAACCCATAACAGTAATAAACAACATGCTTACAGATTTTCACATTGAGTTAGCTGCTGCTTAGAAGAAGGAAAAAGGGCATGTAAGATTAGATTCAAAATAATTCTGTAAAATCTATCTGGCCCCTTTATGCAACAACCTGCTACCCAGGGGAGAGGAGAAAAGCAAATCCTGGCCTTGATGTCAAAACAATGTAAACTACTTTTTCTATGTTGACGTGTGTAACAAGTGAAGCATGAAAACAAAAGTGCAGTGCCCTGAGTAGAGGCAGTGAATATTTTATCTAACCAACAAAAAGCAACAAGAGACTAAATCCTTAAAGCATATGCTGTGCTGAGAGTGCGCTCTTGTTGTGACAGTAATGGTGTTTGCAATCCCAGCTGCACTCAAGCCTCTGCTGTAAAAGCACCCATTTCTCAGAATGCGTGTTGTTCCTTCTTACCCTTTACTGGCCCTTAGCCAGGTGAAGAAGGTTTTCTGTGTTGTTCATGTTGCCCCATATAAACGGTTGTTTAAACAATTTTTGTGCCCAAAGTGAAACTGGAGAGATTTTGGCATCATTAGTTCTTCTGAAATTTTCACAGTGCCGAAAAGTATCTTTAAGTGACTTTAGGGTTTTTGTATGTAAACCTGCCTTTCTCTGACTTTTTACAAATATCCAACGTAATGCATTTCTAAAATTTAGTGGCTGGATCTTCACAGAAACGTTGAAGCGGGAGTACCACTGCTATTGCTGTGATTTGGTTGTTTGAGTGTGGTTGGTAAGAATACTTGGAGGGTGACTCAGGGCTGTGAGTAGCAAGTATTCGCCACTTTCTGTTGGAGGTTGTTTTGACTAATGAGTTAAGAGTTAGTGAGTTGATAATGGTTAAAGGAAGATGCTGCTCTGGGAATGTGTTTGAATGTGTGTACTCTCCAGTTTTTCCTGGCACCCACTTGTTCCGTGTTCCCTCCAGGCTGAGGCATGAGATTCAAAGAGAATTGGAGAATGTTGCTTATAAATTATGGAGTCACTGCCTCATGGTTACCAACCTGTCATGAATAACGTCAGCCTATCCTTCACAACTCAGCTTTTTCTCCTGTCTTTTGTCAACTTGTAAGGTTTCTACATACCCTGCTTAACATTGTTCCCCATCGCTGCATCCATTTTTAGTCCAGGTCTTTTGTGTGGAGTCCCAACAGTGCTATGCCAATTTCTTGTTTACTACTTCATATTTGAGGAATTCAGGAAGTTTTGGGTGATTCACCAAAGGGATTGCATAGTGGCATTTCAAGACATCCTAGCACTGCTTTGGAGAGACAGCTTTGGAGAATCTGGGTGGAGAGATCTAGAGAAAGTGAGTAAGCAACGTGGCAGGTGAAAAAATGTGTTCAGGAGTTCTGTGCATTGTGGTGTGGTAAATGAGGGTCAGCAGAAGGCACAAATTAAATCCTGGAATTACACAGAATGTGCATAATTCCTGCTAAATATGAAAAGTTGGGTTCTGCATTATCCAGAAGTAAGAGCAGCAAGTGGGTTGCTTCCAGCTCTGCTTCATTCTTAGGTTCGGTCTCCCGTTTCAGAGCTGCTGCCAGGCTGCTGGGCACCCTGTCTGCCTCCCACAGGCAAAACCACAGCAGAGCCTCCAGCAGCTCCGGGGTCCCGGGTGAGCTCTGGTCTCTGCTCAGACCGGGATGCACACCTCGCTGCAGGAGATGTCACTAGCCTGAGTGGCAGGTACCGCAGCACAGGAACTAAAGTTTTTCTGCCTTTTAGAAGTGGGGCTGTTCAGGTAGATATGCCCAATATAGCTTTAATCCAGTTAGTTGGGGTACCAGTGGCAAGTGAATCTAGGTAGCACACATTTTGTGCTCAAGCACCCAAACCTGCTTGGGTGTTGGCTGCAGGCTGGCTTCTCAGCTCCCGCATATTCATTGCTATTTGTACCTAAGCGTGGTGAATTTAAATTGGGAATTACCAGCATTTCTGCAGTCACAGTTCTGACTGTACTGTAGGTATCCATTGTATTCTCACGCTATAGGCACTTTGTAATAGAGACATTATGCAGATGGGCCAAAATAATCAAAAAACCATTTGCAACAAAGTTTATTAAGTTGCTAAAATGTAAATTGCCATTCATCCAAAAGACCCATTTTTCCCTTCCAGTATCCATTGATGTCCAGGATATAGCTTGAACCTCTAGGAGGGGTATTTCTGAAAATGCTAATACACTGGTTTTGTTTCCATTCATTGACTGACTAAACCCTCTAGAAGTATCAACATGGCTTCTGACCTTATTGCACTTTTAAGTTCTTTCCCCGAGCGACTGTCAAGCAAAGATACTCCTAAAATAATAGGGGAAAAAATAATGCCATGGTGAAAAGTTTCTTGGCATTGAGAGTATAGGATTGTTTTTTCATCTAGTAATGCCCTAATTTTATTGTAATTTTAAAATTCTGTTTTACAGACTGACTCTCCAGTTAAGCTCCAGATGTGTGCGTTTGAGTAGCCTCGACCTCCCTATGGACTTCAACAAATGTATCACGAAATGGCATTGCTCACTGGGAATGCAGATCCTGAATTCAGCTCCTACTCCTTCAATAACTTGGAAAACCTGTGTGAAGTGCAAACTGAGAAAGGATTCTTCTACAAAAAGGCCAAACTTCTGCACCCCGGGGAAGACTTGTGCTGCTTAGCCCGCCTGGATGACCGGACCAGGTTTGTGATCATCAACGTAGGTGGTATTAAATACAAAGTTCCATGGACCACCTTGGAGAACTGCCCCTTGACCAGGCTTGGGAAGCTAAAATCTTGTAACAATTATGATGAGATCATGAACATCTGCGATGATTATGATGTTAGCTGCAATGAATTTTTTTTTGACCGTAATCCTAGTGCCTTCAGGACAATCATGACTTTCCTGACAGCTGGGAAGCTGAGGCTTCTCAGGGAGATGTGTGCTCTTTCTTTTCAGGAGGAGCTTGTGTACTGGGGGATAGAAGAGGACCACCTGGAGTGGTGCTGTAAAAAGAGATTGCGACAGAAAGAGGAGGAGGCAGCGGAGGCCAGGCAGTATGAAGGGGAGATGGTATTTAGTGAAACTACGCAATGTGCCTTCCAGGACAATAGCCGATTGGGTTTGTGCATGCGAAAGCTCAGGGATATGGTGGAAAACCCCCACTCAGGGATCCCAGGAAAGATCTTTGCTTGTATTTCAGTCTCTTTTGTTGCCATCACTGCAGTCAGCCTCTGCATCAGCACCATGCCAGATGTCAGAGAAGAAGAAGATCGGGTGAGTGCAGCTTTTCTCAGAGTAAAACATGTTTTGCATTGTTGTCTCCTGAGGGAAGTTGATGGGCAAAGTCACGCCAGCAATCATGCAGGTATTGCATTCAGTATTTATGATGTGGAGGGCTGGCTGGGGTAGAGCACAGAAAGCATTATGTCACTTATTATTGAGGGAATATTGGGCCAAACTCTGCCTTGCCAGCACGGCTTTGCCATTTCACACCAGCAGGCAGCTTTACCCAACAGATTTGTTTTCTGGCATCTCTAACCAGATGACAAACTAGCTATTGTGGGTATAAAAATCAGCCTTGCTTGAGGCTTAATGTTTTGAAGTTAGGTTACGAGCTAAGAGATCAGTTTTCCTTAAAGGTACTTTAACATACCACTTTGAATGAACTCTCAGTACCCCATTTTAAAACCATGCCTAAAATATTTTGATGCTGTAGGTGAGGTAAAGGGCAGGGAAGCTGAGGCAGCAATTTAACAGCAGAAACAAAGCAAATGTCCCAATTTTCAGACATGCTTAGTATTCTCAAGTGGAAGCTGTGGATGCTTCATGCCCTTGAAAATCAAGCTTTACGGGTATTTTGTTTATTCTTTAGTTCAACAAATTTCCTAAGGGTTTAGTCCCTTATTTCTGCAAGCAGTTCAGTTTCCTAGGATTAGCTGTATGTAGGCCAGTGAGAGCTCATCTGAAGATCGATAGAGGAGGACATTCACATTTTCATTAAATATGTGCTGAAATGCAATCTAAGGGGTTTGGGAGGTGGGGGCTTTTCGAAGAGTTCATGACCTCTTTAGTTTTACTCAAACCCGAGCTTGACACTAAACGTTTGGGCTTATTTCCCAGTCCCATGGTCATTAAAGGTGATTGTGAACTTCAGCTACAGTACTTCACCCCATCAAGTTCTGGCTCTCAGCTGAAGGCTGAGCTGTCCTGAAAGCAGAACCCTTTTTGTGTGCCGTCACCCAAGCACTGAAAGGCTCATCGCTCACTGACACTAGCAGAAAAGAGAGTGGTTGTTACCTGACAGGAGGCATTTACTGCTTTGTAGCATTGAAAGTGAAAAGCATTCTGATGGTAAATGGGTCTGGCAACTCCAGAGACTCCTGCATTTGACTGAGTACCTCGTGTGCAGTTAAACCCACGCTTTGCTTGCGAGGTATGCTCAGGCTAGGTATCAGCTGAGTTGTTTGATGTGGAATCAGACTCATTCAGTAGCAGGCAGGAAAAAAGACAAAGCATGTGGTATGTTGTTTGATACTGGATTTATTATAAGATCTTTGTTTTAAAGGCTTTTTATGATCTAAAATTTGAGGATAGTAGTACTCGGTACTAGTTAAAAACTATGTTGTCCTAACAATTTTTTTAAAAGATCATTTCCAAAACATGTACCTTTTACTGTAATTAACTAGCAGTGCTCCAGTATGCTGGAATTTTAAGCACAAGCGGTATTTTACTGTTGAAAACCGAGATGTATTTAGTGTTTGGATGTTCTTAGATTTAAGTGAGAGCTGAACAATTTCTTTCAGAATTACCAGAGATTAGGCACCTTGTATTTTCATTAATCTCAATGTAAATAGGCACTCATAATAATAGGCTAATAATACTGGTTGGGTGGAGCGGGGTAATAATGAGGGTAGAGGAAGCATATGAGAGAAGCCTGGATTTCTTGGTAAACTGAGGCCATTAAAAGGAGCACACTTTCATAGCCAAATGTGAAATTGTACAGTAAAGATGAGTGCAGACTTGCTCTTGCAAAAGCAGAGTCTGATTCCCAAAACGAGACTCTAAATAGGATTTAGGGTACAAGCAACTGAATGTAATTGCAGTATTGCAGCCTCAAGTCAGAAGGGTTAATGTGATCTTTGAATATCTAAGCTGGCGAGTAGTGATTAGAAGCTGGAAGATGATTTTGTGCCTGTATGCGGCATCGGTAAGACTGACACTAGAATACTGCCGTCAGTTCTCACATTCATATTTTTAAATGGTGTTTTGAAAAATTGGAGAGGGTGAAAAAAACTATAAATATTAGCCACCTGGAGAAAATGCCATACAATGCACAATTTGAATATTTCAGTTTGTTTAGATTATTGTAAGGAAGGTGAGTGGATTAAGCAAACAAGTGGGTTTCATGGGGGGAGGAGAATTGTATCATCTAAAAGACCTTTAAATTAAGCAGGGAGATGATGCATGGTTAAAAGCTGAATCCTGGTAAATTCATATGGGAAACTAGGTGCCAATATTTAATACCACGGTGATTAATTACTGGGGCAGACTAGGAAGAGAATTAGTGGATTTTGAATTTTTTGATGTATTCAGTTGAAAGCTCAGTGCCCTTCAGGAAGGTAGCCTTCAGCTAAACACACTCTACTTCAGTCAAAAGTAAATTACTGATTTCAGTTCAAGTTCCAAAGGTGAAATGCTTGCAATACAGAGGAGATCAGAATAAATGATGTGATGTTTTTCTGTGCCCTTAAATTCTAAAAGCACAGAGCTCCTACAGATAGGCTTTGTTCTGCCCTTTACACAGGAAGGTCTGTGGACAAGAGTGGAAATGGTTTTGTTTGAGACAAAGGTGGTTCTCTAGCACAGGGTACAGGTGAAGGATCACTTCTTACATAGCTTATTTCATCCCTAATGTTCTTCACCTGCTACTGAATCAATGCAGGTCAACACTCATAATTGAGCTGTAATTAGTCATGCCAGAAGTCATATACAGTGACTGATTTTGGTCCTGCACAAATGGATGTAAATACCCATGTAGATCTTTTCAGCCTCAGTAAGGCTGGGCCAAGGGGTCAGGCATCTGCCCCCATGGAATTGCTTGTAGGATCAGAGCCCTAGGCTGCAAACTCCTTGCATGTGATCTGTACATGGCTTAGCAAGCCAATGCAGCTCATCAAATAACAGGTGTGGAAAGAAGAGAGCTCATATGAATTCAAAGTCATGTTAATCATCCTGAGCTGTATCCCTAGGACCTAGTTTAAAATCCGTGCCAGGGATAGCTCTTTGGTCTGGTGTTGCAGTCTCCTAACAAGCAGAAAATGTATGTGCATCCCTCCTGGCTAAGGAAGAAATAAACAGCAAATATTATGTCAAGGACGCAGCGTACTTGGTGCATACATTTTCCAGGCTCTCTGGCTGGCACTACTGTTGTTAGGGTTCCATGTCAGAGCCATTGTAGATACCCTGGCTAACAAGCAGTGGTCTTTTCCTTGAGCTGGCATTTTCCAGAAAACAAAAGCTTTATGTGCCACCTATCAGTCCTGTTACTGCTTCAGGGAGAGAGAGAGGAACAAATCATGAAGAAAACCATGCTGGAGAGCCATTTGTCATACTCAGGTCCTTTAATGTCATCTGAGTGGACCAGCTGTTACACCCAGTGATGTCCTGCAGAGGTGTAAGTGACGTCACACAGATGTAAGCGTGGGACCTTGAAGTTAGAAGTAATTGCCAAGTGGGTGAGGAAATTAGGTGCCTGCCTATCTCTTTTAAAATACAGAAGAAGAATCATACATTTTGTTAACTTTATTAACTGCTCCAGATGTTCTCGATGACACTGGCAATCCCTAGTGGTTTATCAAGAGTGGGAAGGATCATGTTCCCATGTACCATAGCTGTCTTGTTCTTACTAGTGGACGCCCTGATTCATCTCAAGTGTTGATCTTTTTTGGAAGTAGTATCGTGTATTTCAGATGCTGCACAATTATCAATAAAGCTAACAGAATCAGATCCTAAACTACTTTTTACTTACCAAACTAGGACATATATTTTATTTTGTCTTTTTTTTTTCTCATTTAGCTTTTATTTACTGCTTAAATTAGATAAAACCCACCAATCCAGTAACGCGCATAATAGCTGCTTCTGGAAATTTCAGGAAAGGGACACTTCAAATGTATAAAGAAAACAAACCTGTGAAGACAGTCAGGTTCTTCCATGTAAAGTAACAAAGCAATAATTGATTTTTAATTTCAGAATTTTCAGAATGGGAGATTTCTATGCAAGATGTAGATTTAATGGTGAAAAGTCCCCTCTTAAGGCAAAATATTGCTGAGACAAAATAGTAGCAGGAGCCCTCAGGCACTGAGTTCTTCCAAGGCCACCACAAAAATTATCTCCAAGACATAAAAATAGCCCAAAGCAGAGTATCCTTAAGGCATTTTAGGCATATGATGCGTTTAAGTGGGCTTCTCAACTTTCTAAACAAATGGCAGGGATCAAGTGACTCAAGAAAAGCAGCTAATACATCACAGGAGTCTTAAACCAGTTGGAGACACATTACAGCAAAAGCTTTGACAACACAGTAAGAGCTGAACAATGAAAAGACATTGAGAGATTCAACTGACAGCCAGATGGTCATCATACGAGACTCTTCATTTTTTTCTTGGTGAAAACAGAAATGTCAACCATTTCTATCTGAAGGAGAAAGCTTCTTTCCTTTGCTAGACAGTCTTCCTCATCGCAGAAGAAAGGTGGTGAACTCAGAGATTAACATCAAGCATTTTGTCCTGATTCACAGAAGCATTTATAGGCCTGAGTCCCACTGAGCTCAATCATTTGTAGTACCACAGTGTAAAACAGGAGATGATCAGAGAGTAGTTCCTTCTTCACCGTGCTTTCTAACATATTGGGAAGAGCTAGTCTAATTAAAGATGCTGTGATAGGAAGTTACAGTTCAATAACCTTCAGCTGAAGAACGTTACAACAAAGAGAGAGACTCATAAATAATGAAGTTAATAATAGCTCATAAAGAAGCCTGAAACTATTTAACCTTCTAAGCTTAATTTACACACTGTGCTTCAACTTTCATATTGGTGAGGATGGGGAATAGATAAATTGTGAATGTGCGTTTTAAACAATCTTGTGACTAAAGATTTAATTTCACAAAGGTACACACAAAAGCAATTTCAGACAAGGTTAAGAGAGTCTTGTATAATGATTCTCAGCAGCTTTTCATAGACAAGCTGTTGATGCAGGGGCTGGATGAGCAGTGAGGTTGGTTGAAAACTGGCTGAACGGCCGTGACACAGTCTAGGTGGAGGCCAGTAACTCGCAGTGTACCCCAGGGGTCCATACTGGGTCCAGTCCTGCTCAACATCTTCATTAGTGATCTGGAGGATGGAGCGGAGCGTACCTGCAGCAAGTTTGCTGATGACACAAACTCGTCTAAAGATGAGTGAGTGACAGGCCAGAGAGTTGTGCTGCCATCCCAAACGACCTCAATGGGCTGGAGGAACAGGCTGACAAGAACCTCAAAGTTCAACAAGAAATGGTGCATAATCCTGCACCTGGCAAGGAACAACCCCACACAACACTATTTGCTGGGGGTCACCCAGCTGGAAAGGAGCTTGGCAGAAAAGAGGGTCCTGGTAGACACCAAGTTCAGCCTGAGCCAGCAATGTGCCCTTGCAGCAGAGAAGGCTGCCAGTATCCTGGGCTGCATTAGGTAACGTATTGCCTTCAGGTTGAGGGAGGCAATTCTTCCCCTCTGCTCAGCACTGATGAGGTCACACCTGGAGTACTGGGTCCAGTTCTGGTCTCCCCAGTACAAAAGTGATATGGGCATACTGGAGAAAGTCCAATGAAGGGCCACGAAGATGATGAGGAGACTGGAGCATCTCACATATGAAGAAAGTCTGAGAGAGCTGAGACTGTTCATCCTGGAGAAGAGAAGGCGTCGGGGGATCTATCTCATCAATGTGTAGAAATGCCTGGAGGGAGGGTGCAAAGAGGACGGAGCCAGGCTCTTTTCAGTGGTGCCCAGTGACAGGACCAGAGGCAATGGGCACCAACTGAAGCATGAGAGGTTCCATCTGAACATCAGGAAATGCTTTTTCACTGTGAGGATGGCCAAGCACTGGCACAGGTTGCCCAGGGTGGTCATTGATCCTTGGGGATACTCAGAAGCTGCATGGACATGGTCCTGCGCAACCAGGTGGCCCTGTTTGAGTGGGTGGATGGGGCTGGACCAGATGACCTCCAGAGGTCCCATCCAACCTCAACCGTTCTGTGATTCTGTGGTTATAACTGTTGATTTGTTTAGGTTTGTAACCTAAATAGGTAGCTAAATAGGAAGAAATACAAGTATTCAGGGCCTCAGTGTGTCAGAAATGCCAGACATTTTGCTGAATGAATGATACCATCTTGTCTCAAAACTCTTACAGTTTCAGGTACTTCTGGGTGGGGAAAACTGTCATTTTTACACTAAATCATTTACTTATTTCAGCAAAAAGTAACTTAAAGGACTAAAACAGTTATTATTGTTGGTGCTTTCTATCCTAAGATACCACTCTGCTTGAGACTCTGGAATGAAGCTTTTCATTACTGGAGAGCTCATTTTTAGCACTTTCTCTCTTTTGTGACTGTTCAGCTGTTTTTCTGCATATGATACTGAGACCTTGATTTTAACGTAGAGCTACATGTTTATGTGATGCATAGGTGACGTTTTCATGAATGAAACTTAAAATTGCAGCTTGTGTTTTCCCTTTCTTTATGGAATAAACTATTCTAGAAATTACAACACAGTCAACATAAAACATGTATTTAAAAAAATCTCCCTCCTGGTATTAGATATAACTATTTATAGTATATAGGCACCAAGGGTGACTTTTTATAAAAAGAATCTTGGGGAATTGGACTAACTAATTTCCCTGGGGATCATCTGAGAATTCATTATACCATTCTCTCAGCTCTGCTGTTAAATGCAAAAACCATGAGCTGTACCCGTATCACTGGTTATGGCATCTGAACTGATCTACTGATGTACTCATCCCCTGGGCTGCTGGTTTGCATTTTGTGTTTGCTCTGGGCAGTTCAGGCCACAGCTGGCTGGAGGCCACGGAAGGACCAAATGTCTCAGTAACAATTGTCACCTGTCTTTTCTACAACACTGTGCATAAGGAAGTTCCTGTAAACACATAGGATTCATGTTCACTTTCCCATTCATGTGCCCTTTCTTAAGGGATGTAGGACTCACATCACTGCAGAGCAGTATTTTCACTAAAAGTAACGTGTTTCTTATTTTTTTCTTTCATAAGCTTAAAGGAGGTTTTCTGCTCAGATGGTACTTAAATCAAAAGGGTAACAGTCCAAATCACAAGCCTTGAGAGCATCCTTTACCCACAGCTTTAGTCATGAGCAATAAGCAAAAGTTTGCTTTGTTGTTTGTGTGCTCAATCTGCCTCATGTAGTTTCATCATCTGTTCTGTGTAGTCCTGCACTTAGACTGTGAATGTTTGGGACAGAAGGTTTTAAACACAGTACCTGTGACCATCATCGTAACAGAAGTAAAAATTACATCTACGCTGCTGTTCAGGTACATGGGCACATTCCTCATGTCTCGGGCTGTGAGCTAGGTTTCTAAGCAAAGACATTTTTTTCTTTTCATAAGTGAGACCAACTTAGTTCATGCAAGATGCAATTACTGCATGATATCCTTAGAGTCTAAAACTGAGGAGTAACTGCAAAGTTCTGCAGTGCAAGTCTGACTCATCATAGTGTGGTCTCCCAGCTCCTATCTGATGGTGAGAGAAATTTGCTGTGCATGTTGCCTTTCAGACAGGTCAGGTTTGTCTGAAAGCAGCTGAAAGTGATGAGGTTTGAAAGATAAAAGTGGCATTGCTTCTGTGGGTCACAAAGAGAGCTTTAAAATCAAGGAGTCGAGAACCTCTGCGCTGCTCAATCTAAACCTTAAATGTTGAGTTGTGTGGGTTTTTTTGAGGGGTGTGCGTCTTTTGTCTGACTCCCATGGAATTTGCAAATATAAGACTAATGGCAAAACGTTCTTTGCAAATACCAAGAAGTGGTGATCGTGTCCTTTGATCCTTTTACTGGGAACTGTGCTTGTCTGTGAAGCATCTGAATGATAGTCCTTAATGTAAAAGAAATACATGTATTATATATACATGTCTTTCCTTTGTAGATCTGAATCTAAATCTTTCTTTTACTGGTTGTCCAAATCCAGCTGTTAGCATTAGAGCACATCTCGGTATAAGTTTATTTTACCGAGTTCAGGATTGTTGTATTCACACACTAGGCAAACACATTTGGTGCTGTGACTCCTTGGCATTGCTGTTGCACAACACGATGCCCACTGCATCCGCTCTGCCTGCCACTGCCCAGGACTCCAGCGGCCTGGAAACCCCCCTGCTCAAATAGCACACCACGTGCCAGCTTTGCCACCTCTTTTTGGAGATGGTCCTTGCCCTTTGCAAGGCTACCTTAAGCTGCTAATGAATAGAAAATATTTGAGGGAATGATTGGTTAGTCTTGATATGGGTTGTGTGGACAGGGTGCTGAATAACAACTAGTTGTATTTAGTCATGACTACTTTTGGAGAGCTCTCACCATTTCGTCTCCTTGACTTGCTTGCTCCTTGTGGGGGGAAAAAAAATTTACTTTCTGCAGTCCTCCCTCTCCTGGAAAAAAAAAAAAAATCCAGCCTTCCTGCTTGATTGAAGCTATTTAAACTTTAGCAGACATACCTAGTTGTTCCGTCATGGCAGCTCCTTCAAGAGAAGGTAAGGGAACCATCGCCCCAGTAAGGAAATCTTTCTCTGCTGTGTTAGGAGGTTTAGGAGGAATGTTGTTACTTTCTTTCACTAGAGTTGCCTTTAGACTGGGGGGGGCGGGGACACGGCACTGTGGAACAGGTTTGCGCAGAGTCCCTCAGTGAGCCTGGAGACCCTCGGCTCAAAATTCCCCATCTCAGCGAAGAAGTTACTGCCTGAGCTCTTCACGCTGGGCTCTCACCAGCTCTGGGTCTCACTGCAGTGGCTTTTCCCAAGTTGCTTTTCCCAAGTAAAGAGAGAAATCCTTATGGGACAAGGAGCTGCCCTCGAAGATTTTGAGGACAGTAGGTTACAATATAGGTTTTGGGAACCACGTGAGACTGCAGTGGTTTAGGCTTAGAAGTAAAAACACAGGGAGTATTTCTCTGCACTGTTAGTTTGGGGATGAGGCAAGAGTTGAGTAAGATAAAATTCCTGTTGACTTGTTAATAACTTTATGCTGTGCTAATGAACTCTTTCAGTCTACAGGATATCTTCTCATGAATAAATAGCAGGCTTAGGTCTTCTTTTAAATATTGTATAAATATGCTGCAATATAACATTAGCGATAAATAATGGAACAGCTAAGACTCCTCCATAAAAGCATTGGTAACTTTGTCACGTTGTTGACTGGTTTATGTGTGGTGCAATGTGGCTCACCCAGCAAAATATGTTCCATATTTAATTTTTTTTAATATTTCTCTGGTTCCACCACCATAACTATCTATACCTACCAGTGGGTTTATTCTCCTTACTTCCAGGTAAATCATCCAGGGAGTCTCTGAAGCAATCTCACAAGAATAGTTGCTTGGCCTCCAGTCATGTTTGTAAAATGACTGTCACTACTCAGTATAGCCTGCTCTGTAAAATCCTGAGGGTACAGTGTCTCTTCTTTACTCCATAAATTGCTCCACTGCCTTTTGCAAGAGCATTTGTGCTCCATGGGCTTATTGAGTACTGTCCTAGAGTTCTGAAAGAGAGAAATCTTTCATTTATTTGTAATAAAAATATAATCTGGAAATTTCATCTCAGAGCTCCAGGATGTGTTGCTATCAATTCTGGAGGTTTGGAATGAAAGAAAGCAACCAGATTTACTTTTGGCTGGACCTCATATAGCTAGGCTGAGGTAATGAGCTGATTCATATGTATAGCACTTAGAAAAATTGCATTAAATCATTTAACATTATAAATGCTTACATTTTCATTGCTTAAAATGTGGCAATTGAGGTGAAATGTATACGTTTTTGAAATTGGGGACTTTTTGCAGTGACCATGGAGACATTTAGATTCAAGACAAATTAAGTTAGAAGAGTGGTATACAAATGAAAGGGAAAAAAAAAAGGTTAAAGCATTTTTTGCAATAGGTTTTAACAAAGGCTTAAGAAAGGACCAGGAGAAAACTATAAGGTTGTTGGATTTTCTAAAGGTAAGCATGATACTAGTTCCAAGTAAAACCATAAAAAATATGGTACTGAGTGCAATCGGCAACATTTTTGAGGACAACAGCATAATTAATTCCAGTCTATGTAGAACACCACTCATTAGTCAAACTTAGTATAATTTTTATGAGGTTATAAAGTTTCCTGAAGAAAATAACTTCTGGTGTAGGTACTTCTGTAAGATATTTGAATTAGTGCCACACAACATCCTTCCTTAATAAAAATGGCATTTTTCAAAAACTTACCTCCCTTATTAAATCTTCAAAAAATTTCTCTTAAAATTCGAAGTAGCAGAAAACTAACCTGAGAAACCATCACCCGGTGACAGTGCACGCAGAAAGGCATGCAAGTGTCTGTAGTGTTGGCCCAGAGCTACTAAGGTGTTTTGCTGGTGATTTGGGAGAAAATACAAAACAATTGCAAATGAAGTTTACAGGCAGCACAGAAATGACACACTAGTCAGGTACTGGAAGTATCTGGCACAGGTAGCTGAACTGATTTGAACATGGGGAGGTAACTGCATGTTCATCAGCAGAGTGCGCAACCTGTAAGTATAGAGAGCGTAGAGAGCCCGGGGCAAAAGAGTCTTTGGGAAAGCAGGGACTCAGAAAGGATTTAGAGACCCTGGTGGACTACCGGCTGTACATGATTTTCCGTCTGATGTGCTACTTAAGAGGCAAAGCATGAGGCTTGAGATACTGTGTCCAGATTGGTATCCATTAAGCAGGTAAGTGGAAAAAAAAGTTAAAAGAATTATTTAAAATCTGAAAATTCTGCTTTATAGTGAGACACTAGAAGAGTTTTTAATGCAGTAAACAGCAGAATAAGAGAATGACTGTGGACAGCAGTGAACAATAACTGGAACCTGCAGGTAGACAAACTCATGCTCTAAATGAAGTGTATTAGCGTGTGGGTAGTTAACAATGGTAACCGTTTATCTAGAGACGCTTGAGTACATCTCACAGAGTTTTTTAATACATTCTGTCAGTCCTTCTAAACATTACGTCTCGGCTCCGTTGAAACCATGCATGTGATTCATAAGCCACTTGGTGAGGCCCTCTGCTCTGCAGGAGATTAGCTCAAGAGCCCCTTTCTGGCCTTATGATTGCCATCCTGTCCCCAGTTCGCTCCTGCAGGAGCACTATCCCCCCCTCCATGCAGGAGGTGCCAGCGAGGATGCTGTACGTCTGGGGCTTCCTTGGCCCTCGTGTCTATTCAGACCTGAAGTCATCAGTAAGATGAAATGAGCAGTGGTGGTTCATAATTGCAATTAAAGGCGAGGGTAGCCAGAAAACCTTGGAAGCCTGGAAGCTTTCTGAAGAGGAGTGACATGGCATGAGGCTGGCCCTGTGACGGCAGCATCCTGACCGAGGTATCTTGTCCAGCGCTGATTGTGTTTGTGGGCTGTGATACGGGGGCTGGGACATGTTACCAGTGGGGCTTAGTCCCAATATTAGCTGCTGTTCAGGCTTGAGCTTGTGGGTCACTCACGAGCAGGATGCCATTCACTGGCAGGGCCCTCGTACCCTCACCTTCCCATGGAAGCACACACACACGCCCCCACCCCCTTCCCTCAGCTCCAGCTCATTTCCTGAGCCCGGATACAAAGAGGAAGTACAGAGAATAGTGTGAAGGTCCCAGCCATCCAATACATCCTGAGCCCTGTTGGAAACTTGGCACACGCTGTACTGGGTAGAGACAACGGCAGAACAGAAATCACAGCATCCTCCTGAAAGGTTCACACGCTGAGTGTCTGTGGGCAGAAGCTGTGGGTATTTTCTCCTAGTCCACAGCTAGTTGCCTTCATACGCGGTAGAAATACTGGCTAATTTAAGGTAAGTCATGCAGTTCATATTCTGCACTGCTGTCACAGAAAACACTGTGACTGAGCAGAAAGAATATGAGAGAGTGCGGGGTTTTGCAGTGGTCAGATCCACCTTGCAGAAATTAATCCACTTTGCAATGCAGGAGCACAGCTTACAGCATTTCAGTGCAAGGGCAATGCGGTAGCAGGCTGCCAGCTGTGACTGAGCCGCTACCAGCGGGAGAGCAAATCTACCCACAGGCAACACAGGCAAATCCTTCACTTGCTTTCAGATAATAGGATAAAGGGAACGAGAGGGAGGAAGAAACAGGTTTGTAAAAAAATCTAAGAGGAAAAGAGTAAGCTGGACTCTGTCCTCCTTTTTTCCAAGAGAAAAAACAGACACCCCCAACTTTTATAGCAGGGTACAGGGTTGCAGGAACCAGTAAAACTAATGTGGGTCAGTAAAATAGAACCAGCAATGAGTGGGAGGCAGGAGGAGGAGAACAGCTTCTAAAACAGGGATTGAAAGAAGGGGAAAACTGGGGGAAATAAGAGGGAAAATACACTTTAAAATGCTGTTAAGAATCAGTTGTTCTTTTTAATACAATTAGTAAGAGAGAGAGAGAGGACAAAGAAGACTGAGATTCTTTTTCAGTGTGAGAGAAGCTTGAGGAGAAGTAGAAAAGAGGACATTGGGTTTAGGAAAACCACGGTTCTAGACACTGTCTATCTGCATCTCTCTGTGAGCACAGCCAGGTACCACCACAACATCATCTTTTCCCAGGTGTTGGGTAGGTGTGAAAGCGTTGGGAATGCCCCTGCTTTGTAACACAGCCCTGTCTCTCTTGGGCTGGTCCTTTCAGAGGAAAGTGTTGGGTCTAAGTGTTGTCATTCCCTGGGAAAACTGTTTGAACTGCACATAAGTGCCCTTGGCGAGGACTCAGCCCCACTCTGCTTCTGCAGTGTTTTGATTTATGCTGCCACTTACGGGAGATGACCCCCATCTTTATTTTCGCAGTCTTGCCATGTTTATGAGAAGCAGGTGTGCTGTAAGTGCCAAGTGCCATTGCTCAAGTTTTTTCAAGCAAGAACTGAGTCTGTCTTGTTTTCAGAGCACTAGGATAGAAAATACAAGCTAGGATTATTCTCCAAAAATCAGGAGATTTGCTAATTTACAAGGTAGCTGAGCTTCTTCACGTAAAAGCTCAGGATCAGGCATTTGCTTAAGTTTACAGAGAATAGATTTAAAAAAAAAGCATTGTAATTTCCAAGCCTCGGGGGATATGATGCCTCTGTCAGAGCTAGAAAAGAGAATGGGCCGAGGAGGAAGATTTCTAGTTCACATGAAATCAGGGGGAGAGGGGGACACTTGTCAGCAAGGAGGCTTCTGGTGCTTCATTATTCTCTTGGGGTTTTTTTACTTTCAATTTCAACAAAAAAAGAGGGCCAAAACCAAGAAAAACATTCTGGAAATCTGGAAGTAGAAAATTCCAAGTTAATTTTTACTCAGAAACACTAAGAACTTCAGTGTTTCTAAAGTCAAGCTGTTCTTCAGAGGACACCATTGCTTGGTGAAATCATCATTCTTCTTTCTGCATTACTGCCTCTGTCTGTGGCAATGACTCTGATAAATAAATCCTCCATGCTGAGCAGCCCCCTGAGGTCAGGCTGTGCAGGTCATGCCTGGTCCAAGCACAGCAGGCTGCGTGGGAGCCATGGGCACACCTGGCCAGCTGTGCCACCCATGGGTGTTTCCCACCGGGGGGGGCGGGGGGGGGGTCTGCTGCATGGCAAAGCTGCCAAACAGCAAGTCACATGGGCAGTGGCCTGTGAAATCCTGCCTCGAATGCTATGGGAGTTGATGAGTTTCAAATATGATACCCTGTTCTCATGGACCCGTGTCTTCTTGTGTAGCTGTTTGTCTTCAGACAATTTCCAAATTGCACTGAGAGGCTGTAAAATTGCCAAAGCAGATGCCAGATACAAAACCAGTGTTTTGACTCAGAATGTTTGTTCAAACAAATGGCAGCAAACCTATTCTTGTGCATATAGGTTTTAATTCCATAAATATTACTAAGACCCTGCTTACATCTTACACACATGCACAGATGAAAGCTGTGGACAAGCCAGGTAGGGATGTCAGACCCTGCCCCCCCCAGGCCCAGCTCCAGTAGCATCGAGCACATCATTTTCTTTGTTAGTTGGACATTATGGGCAGGTAGGACTTGGAGGGGACCTCTGAGGTAAGCGCGGTCCCCTGTTGTCCTGGGTACCACATCACACCACCATTTCCAGAAACTGAGAAGCTTCATCTTAAAAGGTCTCTGGCCTTCCCTGTTCTTGCAGGGGGAGCTCTTTTGGAACCTCATGTGTCTTCTAGAGTACATATTCTGAAAGCTGGTGTAGCTGTTTTTTTCTCCTGCCAACACCGTCCTTTCAATTAGTGATGGGCTCTCTTTGCAAATAGCTAGTACAAACTGAGCGTGTTAGGTCCCACTCCTTCCCGCTGCTACCTTGCCTGCTGATTGCCATTACGTAGCTGATGGTGTTGCCCTTCCCAGACACTCCTGAACAAAGTGAGCTGTTGTAGCATAACCAGCCAGTGAGTTATCCTGTTTGACTTTGCACTGAAGAGGATTAAGGAATGACCCTATGTCCCATTCTGTGAGCTGAGCTGTGGGTTGTAAACAGATAGTAGTAGATGGAGATAGCAGTACTTTCAGGGGGTCCAGAGAGACCTGAATAAGAACATTTGACCATGCTATTAAACAGTGCTTCTCTTCATCCCCTTGGTATATATATAGACAGCAAACATGTCTCTTCTCTGCCTTCATTTATGATGGTAAACAAGTCAAATGCATTTAATTGTCTGTTTTTAAGATGATAGGTTTTGCACTCCACTAGCCATCCAAGTAACCTTGGGTTACTCTCCCAACGCATTCCAGTTTGAATCAACCTTGTTGAACATGGGTGGTTCTTGAACAAATGGAATCCTTCACTTATGTATTGGGACCTATCAGCGAGCTCCAAATGCAAGTGTTGGTTGTTTAGCATGTGTGTATTTGGTAAGCAAGAAGGAATTGGGTGTCAAGGCTTGTTTCAAGGGTGAAAACCACAGGTGGTGAGAAGCTGTGTGTACTCATTGCAGTGAAGCAGGTTACAAACATGAGAAAACCAAAGAAATACAAAGCAAAGGGAATACTAGCCCCTGAGGAGGTCACTAGGCAGTGAGAATGGAGCAGAGTCTTAAGAAGTATCCTCAAAGAAAATGTTACCCTGGGAACATCGCTCCTCCTTAAGTTACAGTATAGCCCCTCTCTCCTGGTGTGTGGTATGATCAGATGGGCAGATAGTAGCAGCTGGCTGCTGGAGCACATACTGTTCCCTCAAGCTGCTCCCAGCCACAATCACAGAGTCTGAGGAATTTTAAGATATTAGATGTCTTTACATCTTAACATCTGAGATGTTAGATGTCTTTGCCTCTCTGGGTGAGGTACTGTGCTGTTCCTGATAGGCATCTGAAAAACCAGGCAAGTTGATGGTGTTCTGTTTCATAGGTATTTAAGGTCTGGTTTATTCTTTATATGTTTGCTTCTTGCAGATTTTAGTTCTCGGTTCCTTTCCATAAAGTAAAGCCAGGTAACATTTGTTTCCCTCTAACAAACACTGTTGCTTTTGGAGAAGTGTGTGCTAAAAGTGGATGCAGGTGTGAGAAAAGCTGGTTGAGAAGAAGATACTGATGAGAGGGCATTTTGTGCATCTGTAGTACTTCTTACCTGCTTTCCGTTCCTGCCAGCAACTCTACTGGGGCAAAAAGAAGCAGGACAGTGGACTGAGGAACATATCTGCATGTGGCAGGGACAGTAAGTGAAGGAGGCAGAGAGATGGAGGACAGCCTTAGTATCACAACAACAGTCTTGCCTGGTAGGTAGGTGATCAAATCTCCTGTGTTTGTGTCTTTCTCCACAATTCAGATGTATATGCCAAATCCATGCAGTGAGAGTACAGCTGTTTAGACATCTACAGCATTTGCAGGGAAAAAGGTGACAGTTAAACAGGTCTCAAGGCTCAATATTTATGGCTTAGAAACCCAAGCGCTACCTACGGTATCCAATTTCGGTCGAGCAGTTTGGGCTGAAATGGGCCAAAGCAGCAGGCTGCTTGTGGATTGGGCAGAGGAACTCCAGGAAACACAGCTGGTTCCCTCTGCAGCCTCCCAGATCATGAGTGCCATCTGTGTCTCCCACCTATTTAGTCTGCCGCAGTGCACGGGTAAACTCACACATGTGGTCTTCTCTTCCCTCCCATTGACTCCCAGACCCTTTTCTCAGCTTTCCATGAACATAACCATGTGGCTTCCTGGTTGCATGTCAGAAGAGCAATTTGAGACCAAAAGGCAAGGCTCTTGCAGGTAGCTGTATCTCAGTAACCCCTTGGCTACACAACTGCAACTGGATAGCACGGCATGTAATTTTACAAGCTGATTAGACTCAGGCCGTGGATTTTAGCACACCCTGAAGTTACCTTCTAGCAGTTGCCATAGTCTTTTGGCATCTCCCTTGGTCCTGTCGGTGTTCTGTGTCTATTTGCAGCTTCACTGGCAGAATAAAAATGACAGGCTGTGAGGTTTTGGAAAGTGGTGATTTGGGGCTGTGCTGTCTCGGGATCAAAGGAAATCCAGAGAGGTGAGTCTAAAGTAGGTATAGCTCCTGCCCACCTCCTTGCCCTGTCTCTTCAACAAAGACAAGTTGTACAGGAACAATTGTACAAGAGCTGTCTTGTGTCTGTAACGTGACTGCAAACCGTTAGTGACAACCTTCCCCACTGAAGGCAAGGCTCTGGTTACCTTTTCTAGCAGCTGGGCTGAAGATGAAGCATGAACTAAGCTCTAGTTACAGATCAAAGCATGTACAGCAAGAAGCAGAGGGCTCTTTCATGGCCCCTTGGCGACTTTAAAAACAGAAACCATTACTTTGAATTCACAGCCAGCCAGCTTTGAGGACAGAGCGTGCAGTAGCTGAATCATCTTTGCTCAGGAGCACAAGACATACTCAGAGCAGGCTGGTGGTGAGTTCAGCCTGACCCTAGCTTTAATGGCAGATGTACTGAATGACAGTCACCAAGTCTGTAGGTGGTCAGTGGCGAGGGGAGCATGCCAGCATTCAAGGGCAGGGTGTGTTGCAGCACTTCGAACAGTAGGTCACGTCACAAGAGTCATGCACTTATCCTTACTGTGAAAATTAGCTGGATGCTTTCACCAGAAAATGACGTTTCATCGGAAAATTGCTTTTCATCAGAAAGTGCCAATGTGAGCAAAATCTTTGGGTTTTGTCGGGGAGGCACGTTTCTGGGAATGTTGCTGTTTTGCAGGAATTTTTCTCAGGGAAGGTTTCTTGTGGTGGGTTGACCCTGGCTGGGCGCCAGGTGCCCACCAGAGCCATTCTATCACTCCCCCCTTCAGCTGGACAGGGGAGAGAAAATAGAACAAAGGACTCGTGAGTTGAGATAAGGACAGGGAGCGATCACTCAATCAATTAACGTCACGGGCAAAACAGACCCAACTTGGGGAAAATAAACTTAATTTATTGCCAATCAACCAGAGTAGGGTAATGAGAAATAAAATCAGATCTCAAAACACCTTCCCCTAACCCCTCCCTTCTTCCCAGGTACAGCTTCACTCCCGGATTCTCTACCTCCCCTCCCAGCAGTGCAGGGGGATGGGGAATGGGGGTTACGGTCAGTTCATCACATGTTGTTTCTGCTGCTTCATCCTCCTCAGGGGCAGGACTCATCACACTCTTCCCCTGCTCCAGCGTGGGGTCCCTCCCACGGGAGACAGTCCTCCACAGACTTCTCCATCGTGGGTCCCTTCCACGACGTGCAGTTCTTCAGGAGCAAACTGCTCCAGCATGGGTCCCCCGCGGGGTCACAAGTCCTGCCAGAAAACCTGCTCCAACGTGGGCTCCTTTCTCCACAGATCCGCAGGTCCTGCCAGGAGCCTGCTCCAGCGTGGGCTTCCCACGGGGTCACAGCCTCCTTCGGGCACCCACCTGCTCCGGCATGGGGTCCTCCCCGGGCTGCAGGTGGATATCTGCTCTACCGTGGACTTCCATGGGCTGCAGGGGTACAGCCTGCCTCACCATGGTCTTCCCCACGGGCTGCAGGGGAATCTGCTCTGGCGCCTGGAGCACCTCCTCCTCCTCCTTCTTCACTGACCTGGGGGCCTGCAGGATTGTGTCTCTTACATGTTCTCACTCCTCTCTCTGGCTGCCGTTACTGAGCCCCACAACTTTTTTTCCCTTCTTAAATATGTTCTCCCAGAGGCGCTACCACTATTGCTGATGGGCTCGGCCTTGGCCAGCGGTGGGTCCATCAGAGCCGGCTGGTACTGGCTCTGTCAGACAAAGGGGAAGCTTCTAGCAGCTTCTCATCAGAGAAGTTTACCCTTGTAAACCCCACCCCACTACCAAAACCTTGCCACAGAAACCCAATACACTTTTCCATTTCACAGCGGTAGTTGGGATGAGAGAAGGCAGTGACCCAGCACCCAGTGCTCCTGGGGGTCCCGCGGGCTGGGACAGAGCCAGGTACAGTCCAGGCTCCACCTTGCTGGCGTAGGAGCAGGACTTGGGTCTTTCCCAAGCTGGGCAAGTGATCCAAGTGTTGGGCTGCTGAATAACTGGAAGTAGAGGGGGTCTGTCCTCTGAATCTCCCTGCAGACATTTATTGAAAGAGGCGGCTCAGTCTCACACCCTGATCCAAGGGGAACAGCCCGAGCCACTGGGCTGGGGGCTGTCTCGCTCACTGAAGCACTGCGTCCAGGCTGTAGGCAGACCTTGTACAGCAGCCTCAGGGTCTTTGCAGGTTATGTCGGAATTTCAAGTTCCACATTGTTAAAAAAGAGTTTGATCTGACAGGCACAGAGAAACACTTGAAATCCATGACTCAAAAGGCTCGAGTGAGAAGGGGCAAGTGGAAGAGAACAAAAATACCATTTTAGAGATGTCATGATTTAAAGTTTATGTAAGCATTTTTGTATGCAATGCCTCTCATGTTTATTTGTTTGTTTTCTTAACATACACATTTGACAGGGAGGGAAATCTTCACTGTAGGGGGGAAGAGGGCTGCATTGAAACTTCTTCCTTGAAAGTACTGTGGAGCTGCTGACCGTAAAAAAATGTGTGTGCAAAGCAACACAAGAACTGGGGTGGTTAGAGGTGATGTGGCTTTTGACATCTTCTAATGCTGGAGGGGGGGAGATGGCGTCAAAGCCTGCAAGAGTCTAGAGGAGCATCAGAATTTCTTGTCAGGAGACCAGAGGACAAAGGCAGGGTCAAGAAGTCACACAATACACAGTGGAGAATTTTTCTGAGGCGCAGTGCAGGGAAGTACCAGTGAAAGGGACCCTGCAAGCCAAACCAAAATGGTTCTGAAAGATGCCTGCAACTTTTAGACAGACCATACAGAGCAACGAGTACAGCTGGATTTGAACTCCAGTGACACCAGCTTTTCTTTTCGTAATTTTCCTTTTGTCAAAGGAACCTTTGGCAAAGAAGATGTTTCTCCAGAAGAAAGATACTGCGGTTGGCTTTTTGACAGCAAATTTCTGTAAATCCCAATGGAGGAGACTCACTTTAATTTGACTGCATACAATTACTCACTGAGACCTTCCTTCTTTTTTTTTCTTGTGCCCTGAGCTGACATTAGTGTATTGCCCCAAAAGCCTGTGCAACTGCAGGTATTTCCCCATACTCAAGTAATTTCTGCACAGGGAAAAAAAAAAAATCTACTTGTTGTTTGAAAGAAATGCATGCACACACCTAAATGGACATCTACATCTTGTAAAGAACAACTGTTTCCATATAAAGCCTAAGATATTGCTTATTTAATGGCATGGTTATATGCACATTTAAAAAAAAAAAAAGAATGTTAGTCTTTTAATACTAGAAAAGTGCAATGGGGAGGTCCTTTGTGATTGCCATTCATGCTGTTTTTTTGTTTAGACCTCTAAAAGACAAAAGGAAATCACATTGTTACGAAAACTAAAAAAAAGCTTTCCTGTGGCTGTTTCATAAAGCTGCATAGGAAAATGTGATCATAAGAATGTATCCACTAGATTACAAGCTGAAGAAATCTGCTTATTATGATAGCTAGCTATTTTGCGTACAAAAAGTAAAAAGCAGTATGTAGGTGTTAATGTACACATTTATGGTCATGAGTTAGTATAACTTGATCTTTTTTGAGAACACACAGATTTGATATAGACCTATTTTGGGCAGGATGCTATCCTATTCTGTTAGGACTTGTTTTTCTCTTATTCTGATGGCTGATTAATTCTTAATTGCTTTTTTCCATCTCTGTGTGTGTCTTTCTGTGCATTTTTGTTTTGCTTTGAATGGAAGAAAAAACCTCAAAGCCCTAAGCAGGATTACAGCATCCATTTGGACTTGAGTACATAGTTAAAAGTTTTAGAAATAGAAAAATTGCTTTTTTCTTCTTTTTTTTACAATGCTGTAATCAAGGGGCAGAAACTGCAAGGAAAAGCAGCTGCATCTGAAAAGCAAAGAGCATGAAACACGTTTTTTGCTGTTACTGTTTTTTGATTTCATGTGAGGATAATTATAGGTCATACCTAGATGATATTGAAACAAGGTTCAGGGGACAGGAAGACATTTAATTAGTGAAAAAAAGGCCTCTGGCAGGTTAATTGACACACAGGTCTGTTTTCTAAAAGCCTGTTCAGACCCTCTTATTCTCAGGACAGCCTTCAGACGGAGCCTGGCTTGTTCAGGTTGCAATAGGTTAATAACGATACTGGGAAAGACTGGCACTTTGCTGAAGATAATTATGCATTAGCTAAAAGAGGGGATTGTTTCATCCCATTAAAATGAACGCTGTGTATCAGAACATTGTCGCCCCACTCTACTGCAAGTAAACATTTCGGCATTCACAATGTTAGCTGTCTGCACTGGCTAGTGGGAGGAGCAGAGAAAAGCCAGAGCCCAGCATCAGCTCTGGATGGAGTACATTTCAGCTCTTCATTACAGCGATGGGCAAAGATGCCAGCTTGGTTCTGCTGTGTTGGGTGGCCCGAGCTTCAGATACCGCCAAGCCTCTTGTGCTCAGCTGAGGGGAGGTTGCCAGGTTGCTCCTGCGCTTGCAGTTTTAATACAGTTCTGCAGGAAGATTGGAGACATAAATAGCAAAGCTGTAGGTTTGTGAACCTACACAGGATAAACATGTCAGAGCGTGGGAGGGCAGATGGAGTCTTCCGAAAGTCATCTCCACTGGGAGTCCGTTAATGAGGAGCAATTTTCACTCCTGTTTGCTCCCACACCAAAACTCATACACAGAAGGACTTTGGAGAGTTTCCTTTCCTTGTGCACCAAATAGAGACAGCTGGGGGAATTAGGTGCCAAATTAACTATTAAACACCTTAATGTGTTTGTAGGTCCATTCCAAGGCTAGATTCTCCGTAGGCTTCACTGACTTTCCTTAAACGTTCAGTGACACGAAAATTAGATACATGCACATCAGAATCCAGAACGCTTCCTGCCAGAGAAGTCTCTTTAGCTACATCTTAGTTTCCATACACAGTGGTCCAAGTAGTGATGTACCTTTCAGAGAAAGCAAATTTGCACATTGGGGTTTTTTTCCTTCTTGCCGTTGCTGCTGCTTTGCTGAAGCCATAGCTATTCTTCTATGGGTTGTCTTCCTAATGTCTCAGCCTGATCCTTTTGTGTGTGTGCAAGGATAGTATCAGGAGCTGCAAATCACCTGCAACCATTGCCCTTAGGTGTGAGATCAAGTATATCCTGATGAGCGGTTGCCAGGCAGCAGGGCTCTGGGACAATACCCATCTGGTGGCTGGTTTCTTGGTAATAAGGTGAGAAGTTACAGTGGCACGGGCAGCGTCCTTCCACAGAGACAGATTAGTGTGGTGGTGTGAAAGCGTCTTGGTGCTGTGTCTGATGGGAGAGCCCGATAGCTTAATTATGCTGTGATAGGAGCAAAGTTTTGTCCTGTGTGTTATGGTTGTGACAAAAATACTTGTTTATGACCAAAGTAGTTTGGTGAGGCAGATGATAGAAATTCAGCTGCTTCTCGTCTTCACACCTATCAAAAATAGGAAGTTAAAGACAGGCTATCTGAGCTACTACACTAGTAAAACAAGATTATCCTTCCTCCCTGCAATATGCTTAAAATCTTGACAGCAATTTCAGTGGGACAAGTAAGTTTTCTCTCTGTATCACCATGACCCCCTGGGAAGCAGTGGGAGGTACATCATATGCCAATTGGAAGTGGAATACAAAACAAAACAAAAAAATCTATAAATACAAGGCACTACAGCCTTTCATTGTATTTAATACAAGGACCGTAAACACTGGCTCTCAGGATTCCTTGTCACTATTCTTTTCTTATTTAGTCATTGTCTCAATCTCTTAGGCGTGAAATGGGGAGGGTGCCTCAGCATTTTGGTTATCATATTGAGGTAACACAAGGCTTTATTCTCAATGTGATGACACTGCTCTTCCTGCCGGCAGCACAGCAGCCCTTGAACCGTGTATCCAGTTGCTCCCCGACATTTTGGGGAACACTGTGGTTAGGGAAGAGGGCGAAAGTCTCATCTGTCCTTTGCTGTTTTCTTTTACAACGGAAAAAACTGTGCATAAACGGGGAGGGATGAAGTTAGGAAGTGGTGCTGTGCAGTACAAATTTTCTTGGCTCTGCCTAGCAAGACACCTGTGGTGAGTATGTGGGCAGAACTGTTTATAGATGTGCCAGGTTCTCAGCTTCTCCAGGGGTGAAATGGGGACCAGCTTGACACAGCCTCACCACTCTTGAGTGATATTTTATTGCTATAATTGAGCATAGCCCAGCAAAACAAGGTTTTACATTGGTACCTAATACCAGTTGCATCCAGTGGGAGTCACACACCCCACTGGCGTGGATGGACTCCTACATGCTTACAAGCTTTTTCATGAACTGTTCAAAATCAAACTGGCTCACCGAAGAAATATACACTTCCCTTAAATAAATATACACTTGCCTTCCACTCAAAGCCCCCAGAGGATTAACACTTTTATATGAGCATTTACAGAGGAAACAGCACTAGCCCTATAATTGTCCACATCAAAATCTGTTTATTTAGAGAAGCTGATTATTATGCAGCTGGTGTTATTAACTGTGATGTAGCAGAGAATTGCCATGCTATTTCTGCTGTTGAATTAACAATCAAAGAGCAGCCATCAACAGCATTATTGTTTATTGCTGTTCCAATGCGCCAAGGCTGGCTTGTTTACAGGCATCGTAACTGAAGAACCACAGTTCTCTTTATTTTCCACTAAGTGAGCCTGCCGGGGAGAGACCCTCTTCCAGTGCCCCAGAAGGCTTGGGGAGGGCATTGTGGTCATTGGTTGCTACAGGTGAAGCAATTAAAAATGCTTATCTCTCCGGGCCCTCCCTCTATTCTTGTGGTACTTTTTCTTTTAGAAATACCTACATTTGACAGTACTTTATATAAGCTTTTGACTATAGGGCTAGCGTGTTAATAAATGTTCACTGGAATATAAAAAATTATCTACATTCTGTGAACAATAGATTATAGATGACTCCAAGCACATAACATAAAATGCTATAGGTGTTTATGAGCCATTTATAAGCAATTTATTATTGAAGAGGAAGGGAGGGAGGGATCACCCATTTATTAAAATCCGTGAATTCTGTACTAATCCTTTCTAAAGGGTGTTAAAGGCTTGGTTAGAAATGAGGTGTGAGCCACTGGCCTTTCAGCAGTGGGCTCCCTGACCGACAGCTGATACCATCCCACCAAATTCTTGGCAGGCTCGGGATGCTCCTGAGCGTCATTGACCTGTCCTGCAGCCAAACATGTAGCCAGTAGCTCTGGCTTCAGTTATCCCTTCCAGCTGCTCTTAGCAGTGATGATTTTACTTCGTTACCTCACGATTCGTATCGATTTCACGTGGTGCTTTCCTTTAAGAACTGCCACCCTCTGTTTCTTTGGTTCACTCCCCAGCTAAATCATTTTCTTCCCCCTTCTCTGTGTTTCCTGCTCCTCTTCTCCCCAGGGCGAATGCTCACAGAAGTGCTACGACATCTTTGTGCTGGAGACAGTGTGTGTGGCGTGGTTTTCATTTGAGTTCCTGCTGCGATCCATCCAGGCAGAGAATAAGTGTGCTTTCCTGAAAACCCCGCTCAACATCATTGACATCCTGGCCATCTTGCCTTTCTATGTCTCTCTCATGGTGGATATGGTCTCCACGAAAAACAGCAGCAAGCCCAGTGGGGGAGCCGGGAACAAGTACCTGGAACGAGTGGGCCTGGTGCTGCGCTTCCTGCGGGCTCTGCGCATCCTGTACGTGATGAGGTTGGCACGGCACTCGCTGGGGCTGCAGACGCTGGGGCTCACCGTCCGCCGGTGCACCAGGGAGTTTGGGCTCCTCCTGCTCTTCCTTTGCGTTGCCATGGCCCTATTCTCGCCACTGGTGTACCTGGCTGAGAGTGAACTGGGAGCCAAGCAAGAATTCACAAGCGTCCCCACCAGTTACTGGTGGGCTGTGATCTCCATGACAACTGTCGGCTATGGGGACATGGTGCCTCGTAGCATCCCCGGACAGGTGGTAGCCCTGAGCAGTATCTTGAGTGGGATTTTGCTGATGGCTTTCCCAGTGACATCCATCTTTCATACCTTTTCCCGTTCTTACAGTGAGCTGAAGGAGCAGCAGCAACGAGCAGCAAGCAGGCAGGTATGCCAGGTAGAAGAGAGCTCCAAACCCCCAGATGATGACAGTCCACAGGGGTTCGGGGTCACATCCCCACCAGATGCTGCTGGGCAGGAGGGTCAGCCCGCGGTGGACTGGGAAGCCAAGAGAAGTTGTTGATAGGAAACAGCTGAAGACCTATGTTGGCAGCACAAGAAGCAGTGGACAAGGCGGGTGGGGGGGGTGTGTCAGTTCTGCAAGAAGAACCTGCTGAACTGCATAACTGAGGGGCAGACACACACGAGGTTGTCTCTAAAGACCAACTTTTGCTCTTAAGGGTCCTCTGAAAAGTGCCCCTAGAAACTCTACCAAGTACAGCTCTGCTCCATCGCTTTTCGTAGGGCTTTTCTTTTCTATTGAGCAGGTATTTTTGGCAACCCCCAAGGAGAAGCCGTTGAACGTAGCCAGCCAGGAGAACGTAACGTGAAGCACAGCCTGCGCCAGGGTGCCGCCTCCTCCCCGCTCGGTGACACTCCGTGTGCGAGGGGCTGAACAAGGGGCCTGTCCATGCTGCGACACCCCATGCACAGCAGGGGGTTGTTTCGGCAGTTCCGCCAAGGAATGCAAGCCTCAGACAAGCCAAGGTGTGAGGGCAAGAGAAGGGCAGGAACGTCCCTTCAGCTTTTGCAGGGGCTTGGTTTTGTCTGCTCTACAGCTCAGGCAGCGCAGCCTGGGCTGCCAGCTCTGACTTTTGCGCTAGTGCAGTATGCGTTATTTAGTAAATATGCGTATTTACCACCCTAAGCTTTGTAGCTTAGCCCCTTGACAGAAGTATACATAGACAATCTTCCTGACTATGGTACTGAATGTTAACTTGTTTTTTTTTCCCTTTGCTAACAGTTGAATATAACAAATATCTTTACAAATCATGCCATTTCTCCACTTTCTGTTAACTATTTCCATCTCTCATGTATCAAAAAAAATGTGTTTAGAGGACGACTGAACCTGAACTACACGCAGCCCAGGAAGAGGAGGCTGATGTTAAACCAGCAGCGACTCCCAGCTCTGCATACTCTTCCTCAGCAGTGGTGGCCGCACTGACTGCAGTCATGTGCAAACAAGACGAGTCTAAACACAGAGAAGGCAATGAGGCACCTTCACTGGGCTCTGGCCAGAGCTGCGGCTTAGCAGCTGTGCTCTATGTTACCAGTAGTCTTTTTTTCCTTGTAAGAAAAAGACAATCCCGTTATCTAAAAATGAGGATTATTGTTCTGGCTCTTCTTCCTAATTCTCAAAAGATTTAAGTCAATTTAAAGGGAAAATGAATCGTATGGTGGTATCTGCATGTTTGTATACTGGTGCCAGCCCCGTGCACTCTCCAGCCCCCTCCCCAGAGGAGCTGCGTAGCTGGTCTAAGTCAGTGCACTGTGTGGATTTTTCAGTGCTTGTACAGGTAGGATACCATCAGGGATGGAGGGAAAGGGAGCACAACTGCTTCTTTTACCTATGCCCCTGTTTGTATTAAAGCAGTGTTGCCCTCCATGTTCTCCTCCTGTGAGGAAGGGAACAAAAGCTGATGTATTGAAGACGGGATTTGTCTGGTTTGGGGTCTTTTTTTGCCTCAGCATATGTTATACCACCAATCCTACATTAGCAAACTCCTGTATTAAAGCCATTCCTTATAGGAGTGGGGCAAGGGAAAATAAAAGGTTACACTTTAATAAAAATTAGGAGCTTTGTTGCTGAATGCTCGTCTCTGATGATTCGAGTGCAGGGAAGGAGGTGGTATTTCACTGTGCTGATGTGAAGCCGTGTGTGCCAGTGCTCCAGCCAGGGTCCCATGCCACTGGCCCTCTGTGGCCCATAGCTGCCCTGATACTGCGCCTTTGCAGCCACAGCCGAGCCAGACAGCCCCGAGCAGCACAGCAGGGTCGCTGGGCCAGGTTACACAGCTTGGAGCAGCAGGTGTGTTACACACACAGGTCACTGGTGAGCGCTGCAAGAGATGGAAGCGGCAAAACTGAGCCCCCCCCACCCCGCAGGCTGCCTCTCGCTCTCCAAACCCCCACCTGTATCGAACTGAAGCAAACCAAACGCAGCCGTATGTGCCAGGACTCTGCCCGGTGGTCACTGCCCACCACCACCTCCAGGAGTGCATCCGCTCCTTGTGCCAGGCGAGGCGGGCCAAGGGCTGGTGGATGGTGCCTGGGCTGACTCAGACTGCTGGCAGAGTGATACCAGCACTGGGTTGCTGTGACTCATGAGAGATTTTAATTTTTTTTTTTTTTTTAATCCCAATGCAGGCTTTTCTTGCATTAAGGCTTATTAAGGTTTGGCATCGGGGATATAGCTTTGCAGCCGGCTAAATGCAAACCAGCAAAGTGAGCAGCGTGTGGGGGCAAAGTGTGGCATGGTGCTGAGGGGCAGCAGTACATTTTATGGTGGCATTCGGGTGCTCAGTCTTCAGGTGGGACCCGACAGATTCACCAGATGAACCCACAAGTTCACCTTTCACGGAACTTTGGTTCATACACACCAGGTGCTATCAGTGCTACAGCTGTGGGGTGAATGCAGTCATCACGGCTCATGTGCATGGAGGGTGCAGAACACATCTCCTCAAGGCAGTGAGGCCCACGACTGCTCAGCAGCAGTAGCTTACTCTTCGAAAAGCCCTGTTGGAGTAGGCATCCTTCTAGAACGAAGAGTTTCGCGCTGGCACTGCTAGCAAGTAACCATGAATGAATGCCGCTTTTGGCCCCGCAGCGTGAAAAAACCAGCACCGGGAAAGCTAACTGCAGCTCAGCAGCTGTGCAGAAAACCAGACTGATGACACACACCATATTATTGCTGTGCTCCATCAAGTTCGTATTGTCCTACCATAGTGAGTCCTTTATATTTTTCAAAAGGCACATAATTAATTCCAGCACGCACAGAGTTTTAATAAAGTGACAAAACCCACTCATTATGTCTGTTAGTCAAGGCCTGGCTTTTAATAAAGTTTCATTTTATCTATTGAGATGACAGATGAGGAAACAAATATAAACCAGGAACCTTTTAAACAAATTATTTTTGGAAGCTGTGATGCACACATTGCCAGACATAAAAGATATCCAGAGGAGAGCGAGTTTCACCCAGCGTAGCTGTTCTTATGGGTGATGCTCGCTACTTTTGATCAGCTGCTGGAGAAGTGTTGGGTTTATTGTGTATGGTTGTTGGGTTTTTTTTCTTTGACACAGCACACACGATTTAAGGCCATTTATCTCTTAACTATAATAAAAGTTACACTGCTGTCTGCATGCATGCTGGTGCCAGCAGGAAGTTATACCTGTTTCTTTGAAACACAATCTAGTGCTTCATGATTGTAGCACATTGGTTTTGCCCCAAGGAAAAAAAAAAAAATTCCTCTCTCCTGTGGCACAGAGACTCGACACATGTGAGCAAAGCCACTTCTTCTACACGGCCATCTCATTGGCAGCACGCATGGACATACAAATTCTGGTAGGTGGCAACAACAATCATCTGAAAACGGTTTGAGAGCTAAGGGTGCAGGAACTGGTAAAGGGACAGAGTTAAAGGGAACAGCACAAAGTCAAACGCAGCTCCTTCAGCTCATACAGCACATGCATACAGCCATCTCCTACCTCATGGCAGCCTCAGTTAAGAAAAAGCACTAACTGTAAGAACAGCACGACGCTGGTATCACCCCCTCAGCAGGAAGCTGGACAGAGGTTGCTGTCTCACGCTGATGAGGCCAGAACAGACACGGTCTATGGCAGCCTCACAGCAGATGCTTCACGGGGGCAAAGTATCCTTGGCTCTCACAGGTTTGGCACCTACAAGCTACAGCCCTAGAGGAGTATGAGGCCTTGGGGCAGAAGAGGAAAGGCAGCTGGAAGGGCTGAGGGGCAGAGAAATCCAGTGTGGTTCTGCTCGCCCATCTGAGGCTGAGCAAAGCCCCTCGGTCTCCCAGCACAGATAAGCCAGCCCTACAAGAGCCAAATCCACATGAACTGGGACACGGAAAGGGCAGGATGGGGGTCTGAAGTCCTAAGTCTGTGTTTGCTGTCAGGGCATTTCCAGATGCTGATGTCCGCTTGGGGCCTGGCTGCTTTACAAGGCTGTTTACAGGGAGATGTGCCTCTCCTCCAGGGTGTGCCTCACATTTTGTTCCAGTCCGTGTCTCTTATTTACTGCTGTTGGCTCAGGTATCAAGGCAGCTTGCTTATTTATTGGCATATTGTTGACTTACGCATTAACATCTTCGTTCAGTTACAGAAAGCCACCAGCAAAGCTACAGCTGTCAGTCAGGTCCTTGAAGCCGTCTCGGCACTCAAGCCTAAGCTAAGGGTCACAACCAAATCTAACAAACAGCATCTGGGCGCCAACTTTTGCTTTACTACCCCGTGCCAAATTTGAGCTTTGCCTTTTGTCTTAAAATGCTTTGAATTGCTTCTCACAACATATGTAGATACACGCCCCTGAACATCTAACCGTGAAATCTGTGTCTCTGGAGCCACGGCGCAGAGCACTGCCTGCCCCGCACAGCCGAGGGAGAGCTTTGCCCCGAGGGCAGAGCCAGCGCTGCCCCAGCCGGCAGGACAAGGGCCCTGCTGCTGCCCTGGCTGCTGCAGCGTCCAGAGGTGGCTGTGAGAGCTCCTGTTTACTTAAGGGGCTCCCCGTTGTTTGATTTAGGGTCAGTCCTACCATTAGCTTCCCCTCCGCGAGCACCAGAGCAGCAGCCACTAACACCAGTACTATTTGGGATAGATGGTACAACTACTGTGGGTAATGAACAGGCTCAGCTCTTCTGGGAACTGCTTGGGCCGTTGCCCTCCATGGTCTCCAGGGCCCACAGACTGTAACAGAGCAGGCAGGCTTTACTCCCCACTCTCGCCTTCCTCCTCCTTTACCCCCACTTCACTGATTTACCTACCTTTGCCCTTCCAGTTCTTGGTTTTCCTTCATTCCCTCCCATCCAGGAGTCTCTCCCTTCAGCCCCTTATCTGAGCAAGCTCAGCCTCTCTCACCTCTCTCCTGTCTCCCCAGCCCTCTCTCCTCACCGACTCCCCTTCTTCACCTTCTGCAGCCATTGCGCACAGCAACAGCAAGCTGTCTCCCCATGCCAGAGGAGCCGAACAGCCTGGAACAGCGGCCCAGCAGGGCCCAGGAGGCACACCTCGGCCAAAGGCTGGTCCTGACTGCCTTGGCTTGTTTTCACGTCCTGAATCAATGAGGGAGGTCAAGGCTCCTCTTGGCACAGCCGTTGGCCATGAGACGACACACTCCGTTTCCTCATCTTCCGTGCAGAGGCTGCAAAGAACATGTCCCTCAGCTGTCCCTCCGTCTTTGACCTCATTATGCAGTTTGCACGATACAGGGCTTTTTTAAAGCTACATAATAATCTGTTAGTAATTAGTGTGAGCATCACAGTAAAAAGAGTTAAGTGGTCGTGAGGGTAAGCTTACCCCAGAATGTATGGAAGAGCAGGGGGCAGAAATCCAGAATCCCTGTCGTGCATCGCGACCTCAGGACAATTTATGCCTTGTGCTTACCCACCCACCACAGGAGGAAAAAGCATGCTAATTATTCCTACAGACGATGCTCTAGACAAGATGAGTTATAGTAAGAGTTAAGAAGCACGCATCTTATATCTAAACAAAACAAAGCAACACTGCAATTTATATATAATAGGTAATATTTATTTAAAAAAACATTGCAACTGACAAAGAGAAAATAAATGCCATGAAATGTGCCATACATTCAAAGAGATGTATTTTATGTAATTGATTTCTTATTCTCTGAGGTGATCATTGATTCAGATGCTTCCTGACAATTAAAGAACAAAATCAAAGTTCTGTAACATCCTGTCCCTAAAGTACCTTGCAAGATGAAGTTCAAGAGTTCCTGGCCAAGAGTCCTACCGTGCTAAATGCCACATACAGAAGATGACTTCAGACATGGTTTCACTGGCTTCTCTTCCAGCATTTGCGGCTCTGGTGTGAGGGAGACTGGTCTGCAGAGCTCACTGGTTTGGGCACTGCCCAGGGAAGAGTCCCAAAAGGAAAAACCAACAGTTGTTTTATTCTTGGTAATACCTGTAGTTCAAAGCCAAAGAGGTGGCCAAAAGTGTGCACTCCCAGGTGATGCTATAACATACGGAAGTATACGTCTTAAGAGCCGTTTATTTCTTATATCCCCATTTCATAGAATATTAGAAAAAGACCACCATATACAAAAATCTTATCAAGTTATTAAAAAAACCCTTCAGACCATTAAAACACAGAAGAAAGTGTTTGTTTGCATACAGTAGAAATACAATCCTCGTTAAAGCAGCATACCAGAGAAGCCAGCTGTTAAGCAAGTTTTCAATTAAAAAAGACGAAAGCCCAGATGTTCCTGTAACACAACCAGAACATTGGAGAAAAGAGAGGAACAAAACATTCATAGTCTGCCATGCCAGATACATCATCTTTGTAAGGTCACTTCAGGCCTGAAGGAGTATGGTATTGAACAAATGGCGTGGAGTCAGTGCCTGGGCAGAGCATTCTGTGCCCAGCCCTCGGAAACAGCAGCTCTCCTCGGCTCTGCTTTACTCATGCAGATCCGACTGGATCTGCCGGGGCAGGAGGGACTTCCCAAGGATGCCCTTCCTTCCACCTCCAGCAGTGCACCCACCAAAGGGCAGGACGGCTTGGCCCCAGGGCAGGACTTCGTCTGCAGGTTTGGGCCTCAGCCCTCCGCCACCAACATGGCAGCTCCAAAACCAAACGGCATGTGCAGTGGGAGCCCCGACGTCAGCCTGGGGCTACCTGGGGAGCGAGAGGGGCACAAGTCTGTAAAGCAGCACAGGGACAGCCCACTCTTCCCTGTCCCGTGACAGACATTCCCAACTGAGCGTCATGCAACCACTGCTGCAGCCTGCTGACGCTTCCCCTCCAGAGGACAGTTTGCCACCGATAAAGACAGTCCAAACTCAAATCATGAGATTCCCAAATAAAACAGGGTAGGGTTAAGTATCTGATTTACACACTGAAGTTATTCAACCTCAGACTTGCTGCCATTGGTAAGAAAACATAAGCTCTTGAGCTAATCTTGGAGAAAAAATGATTCTCAAGAGTCTGTCCCAGCTCTAACACCGTGCCTGTGGTCAGACGGGATCCACCCGGCAGCAGGGAGGGAGCCTCACGAAGAAGCAAGCAGCACAGGCATAGCTGTTTCTGGGACTGAGCGTCTTGCTATGGCTGCCTCACACCAGCCAGGGCAGTTTCATGACGGCAACTGGCAGGAGCCCAGGGGCCCGCTCACAGTCCCCTGCGGGTCCACACCACTTGCAGCTGCTAGACACGTGCCGTTCTCAGAACGGGCATGGTGACCTACGCTGGCGAACAGCCACTACAGACAACATCTACATTTATAAATAAACTCTCCACTCTTTCAGCTTTCTCAGTCCCTCTAAGTACAGGCTGCTGATTCTTCTAAAAGCCTAGAAGTTCTGAAGCAACAGAAAAAGGAAAATGTGGACTCCTTCCTTGTTGGGTCAATGCAAGAAACACCCTGAAATAATAAACTGGTTCTTGTTTGGCACTAAACAGCATGAACGTGAATCTCAGCCTCAACAAATCAAGCTGTCAGAATCTAGTCCTACTCCACTGGATACAGCTTTTTCTCTGTCTCAAACTTTTTCACTTCCCCTTCTGAAGCAATGGAAGTGGAGTTGCTTCTACCTTTGTGGCTCAATCGCCATCGAGAAATACTTGCCTGGCAATACTGTGCAACATGCATCTGCTGGCCCCGTGAAAGACATCCTCCAGCCCAGCTCTGCCCCGAGTGCAGGGCGCACTGTTCCCAAACCCCATCGTTTCAAAGCACAGCTAAGTTACCTGCAGTCTCCTGTTAGCTCCTCCTTTTGGCTGCCTGCTTAACTGGCTGTGTGCCTGCTCTGAACGTGACTCCAGTATCGTCCATACTCAGACCCCCTTCGTCATCTCCTGGATGTGTCTGCCTGCCACACTGATCCTGCAGCGGGGGTGAACACCTGCCATTCGCTCTGGCATGTTGATGCTTTACACTGGGTACGACTGGTTCATTTCTGGCTGCTCACGTCTTTGCAGGGCCTCCTGCCCTCACCTCCTCTGCTCACCACACACCCTTCTTAAAGAAAAGAGAAAGCTCCTGCATTTGCTCTTCAATACTCCTTCCTGCATCATGGAGATACTGAATGCTAGCATATGCCACAAAATTCCTGCCAATATACAGACTTTATATTATATAAATAGGTAAAAGTTTCAGACAAAATATCCTGTAATTTCTGTGGTGTAACATTTTTAAATAGCATTAAAACCACAAACCATCCAGCCCTTGTGATTAAATATACAAACATTTGTGAATTGATAAGGCTCATAGGTACATACGCAAAAATAAAGTGCCCCTCCCCCCACCAAGAAACAGTTCTGTACAGCTAAGTCTGAAAACAGAGAGAGCAAGTTATTTAAAATAAAACCTCCCGAGCTGGAAGTGCAGCCAGATTTTCAATCCTTGTTCTCATTTCTGCTTTCAACTTGGCAACACGGGAGTATTTACAAGCGGAAGAAGAGCTGCCATGGCTGACTCCGCAGTGCTGCTGACCTGCAGCCTGTCCAGCTGAATGCCTCACAGGGCCTTGGTGCTGGCTGGGTGTGCAGTGTGGGACACGGGCTTCTGGGGGTAGTAGCTGTACAAGTAAACCTGCAACAGGATAGCGATGTCCACGAAAACCTGCAGGAGTCCACAGATGGAGAACTGGAACGGGGCCTGATTCAAAATGAAGTAAACAGTCTTGAACGTGTCCCCACTGGTCCACATCAGCACCATCTTGACACTAGAAGACAAAAAAAGAAGGGAAGAGTATTTATTGAGAAGAATTTGGCTTGTGTTTAGACCTGCAGTGCTACAGGATCTAACCTATTTCAGCGAGGGTTTATACACAAGTGTGGGTTGGGACTCCCCTCAACGAGGGCAGACAGCATGCCTAGCCAAGACGTGCAGCACTATACTCGGAAGGGAGGATCAAATTCTCTACCCCCCAAACTGCAGCACTCTTATCTCAGCAATTACAGCTCCAAATGCTTGTGGCTATGAAAGTATCCAACATTTTAAAATATCTAGCTAGGATTTTGACTCAGCGGTGCTCTGTAAACATGACTGCCACATGCTGACAGCACTGACCGTAAACCAAAGTAATACAGTGCATGGAAAACAAAGGCAATTCATCCCAGCAGTTACTTCTTGTGCATGCCATTTTATGCTCACGCAAGGTGAAGTAACACGTAGACTGCTCTCTCATGCGTGCACACTTTTTTAGCATCTGCTGAAACAACACTTCTGAAAGAGACAAGAAACCATTCTTATTGCAGAAAATGCAAAACCAAAAACCCAGAAAGATAGATTGTCCAGTAATACAGAAAGAGGAGAAACGACATGCCTGCAGCTGTTACTGGAAGGATGAACATCACTAGGGATTTTTAGCAAGGACACAGATCAGACTTCCTTTTAATAGCCATCCTTGCTTTCATCTCGCTGTACTGCAGCCCAGCTCCTGCTCCCCCACATAAGGAGAAACTCTGGAGACTAGAAGCATGTTCTTCAAATAGACCAAATTTTTTTCAGTGCCCTCAACAAAATGTGAACAACCAGATTCTGAAGGCTGTTTTCGAGCTTCATGCACTTTAACAGGAGAGCTTTTTAAGCAGCTGGATAAGCAGTACTGGACAAAAGCTTTGTAGTTCACAGCATGAGCACTGCGCATGATTTGTCATAATTATGAACAATTACATTTTGCCAGCAGTGACTCCAATTCATCAAATGCAGTCAGACCCATGTGGCAGGGTAGGACTTCCATTTCTCAAACATTCAGGCAGGGAGCTAGCACAATTTGTATTTTGGACACCAGTACACAATGCTATTGCAAGCCAAATGCTGCAGCCCACTCTCTCCCCATAATGGCAAGGGTGGCCAAGAGCATCAGTTTATACTGCCCCGTCGCACTACGGAAACACAAGCCTTTTTGTAACTCGTGTCATGGGACTGAGAGCGTAAAACAGGTCTACAATCCCATGGACCTTCCAAAGAGAGCCTCTGTGGAAGTGCAAGCAAGGACATAGGGTTGAGTAAGCAGTCATTCCCCCCCCAAGGTCATTCTAAAAATGTAAATAAATAATCAGAGAAGGAAAACAACTGCTGAACCCACAGTGTCATTTGTGCTTGGCACAAACAGTCTGCACCACCTGCCTTGTGCATGTTCCCAGTCACTCTGAGTCACCTTACATCACACTTATGGGAGGTTTATAGACACAGGCGGTGATGGGGATTGTTTGGGATTTTAATTAGGAAACTCTGAGGGTAATAAAACTGGCACCTTGCTTGCAAGCAGCCAACATTCCTCCCCCTCTGATTTTAAGCTTATCGGTGTTTTCTGGGCAACTGATCACAATTTAATTGTGAATCTGTCCTGGCGTGGTTGGGGACCCTCACTAAAAGCACACACTAAACCTGGCAGGTCAAACTAACTGCTCGCTCTTGACAGAAAGACAATTCACAGATGCCACAAAATATCTGAAATATTTGAATAGGAATTTAATGTGCAAAGGATATTTGTCACATACTCCCCATGGAGAAAGCTGGGTTTTAAGTGACCACACGGTGCAGTGCAGATGTGGAGGAGAAAATACATGCTGTCAGAAGATGTACAGCCTACAGAAGAGTTTACTCCCCCAAAGAAAGAATAATCACTGGGGGAAACCTTACGGACTCATGCAGTTCAGCAGCGCCGTAGGAGCCAAGCACTAGAAGAACACCGCTAGCTGTGTCACATGCTGTGCTGAGTTTGCCAAAGTAATTCTGGGTTTTGCTAGGAAGCCACTTGTGCTCTCAACAGCCTGCAATACTGACTGGGTAACTTGGTGCATGCTCCAATACCCTTTGCATGTTCCAGAGCCCCGCTCTTCAGCTCGTACATCAGACACTCAAGGAAATGAGCATCATGCCCGAGGTTCTCATTAGGACATGACAAAGCTTTATACGCAGGAAAATCTCAACTTGTACTTGGCAAAAATGATGTAAAAAAAAGTAATGGATAGTTTAAAGAGCTAACACCACCGGTCTGCCACTGAAACAAAAAATATACATCCTTCTCTGTCCAGTAGCTTGGACAAACAGCAAAGAAAACCTGCAAATCACCAAAGTATCACAAAAAAGCAAAATAAAAACATACGAAACATTTGATGTTCCACAAAACCTTAGTACTGCAGCTGCACCAAGGTTCTCAGAGCCCAGGGTTAATGCAAAGCAGCCACTATGGGAGTGCTGGTTGCTTTCTGGAGGAGAGGCTGGGACTGGACAACAGGAGCATGTCCAACACAGACCTAAAGGTTTGTGGGGTAACCAAAAACAGCTTGACAAGGAAATGGTGACAGTGTCATGCAAGAAGTGAGAAAAGACAATGAAGAGCCCCAGAGGAAAGATGAGGAGACATCAGAGGAGCAAAGAGAAGGGGGTAGGAAAAAGAGGCTGGAGCAGGACAGGGAATGACAGGAACAGAAGAGAACTGGGAACTTGGGACAGAAGTCCTTGGAAACAACCTGAATTTGGGGTGGACAGACAGAGGAGTACAGCCTGGGACAAAGGCATTCAGGGCTGTATTGGGTTTGCGTGGCAAGGCTTTGGCAGCCAGGGTCTACAGGGGCGGCTTCTGTGAAAAGCTGCTAGAAGCTTCCCTTCTGTCTGACGGAGTCAATACCAGCTGGCTCTAAGGCGGACCTGCCGCCGGCCAAGGCCGAGCCAAAGAGTGATAGTGGTAGCGCCTCTTTGACAGCATATTTAAGAAGGAAAAACAGTTATGGGGCACAGAAACGGCAGCCAGAGAGAGGAGTGAGAACATGTGAGGAAAAACAACCCTGCAGACCCCAAGGTCAGTGAAGAAGGAGGGGGAGGAGGTGCTCCAGGTGCCAGAGCAGAGATTCCCCTGCAGCCTATGGTGAAGACCATGGTGAGGCAGGCTGTCCCCCTGCAGCCCATGGAGGTCCACGTTGGAGCAGATATCCACCTGCAGCCTGGGGAGAACTCCACGCCAGAGCGGAAAAACAGTTATGGGGCACATAAACGGCAGCCAGAGAGAGGAGGGAGAACATGTGAGGAAAAACAACCCTGCAGACCCCAAGGTCAGTGAAGAAGGAGGGGGAGGAGGTGCTCCAGGTGCCAGAGCAGAGATTCCCCTGCAGCCTATGGTGAAGACCATGGTGAGGCAGGCTGTCCCCCTGCAGCCCATGGAGGTCCACGTTGGAGCAGATATCCACCTGCAGCCTGGGGAGAACTCCACGCCAGAGCGGGGGGATGCCCAAAGGAGGCTGTGACCCCGTGGGAAGCCCACACTGGAGCAGGCTCCTGGCAGGACCTACGGATCTGTGGAGAGAGGAGCCCACGTTGGAGCAGGTTTTCTGGCAGGACTTGTGATCCCATGGGGGACCCACGCTGGAGCAGTCTGTGCCTAAAGAACTGCAGCCTGTGGAAAGGACACATGCTGGAGCAGTTCATGAAGAACTGCAACCCATGGGAAGGACCCATGTTGGAGAAGTTGGTGAAGGACTGTCTCCCGTGGGAGGGACCCCACACTGGAGCAGGGGATGAGTGAGAAGTCCTCCCCCTGAGGAGGAAGGAGCAGCAGAGACAAGGTGTGATGAAACTGACCCTAACTCCCATCCCTTGTTCCCCTGTGCCGCCGG
>VYZV01030705.1:0-23911 GCA_013401275.1 Pandion haliaetus | reverse complement strand
AAGGAGGCTGTGACCCCGTGGGAAGCCCACACTGGAGCAGGCTCCTGGCAGGACCTACGGATCTGTGGAGAGAGGAGCCCACGTTGGAGCAGGTTTTCTGGCAGGACTTGTGATCCCATGGGGGACCCACGCTGGAGCAGTCTGTGCCTAAAGAACTGCAGCCTGTGGAAAGGACACATGCTGGAGCAGTTCATGAAGAACTGCAACCCATGGGAAGGACCCATGTTGGAGAAGTTGGTGAAGGACTGTCTCCCGTGGGAGGGACCCCACACTGGAGCAGGGGATGAGTGAGAAGTCCTCCCCCTGAGGAGGAAGGAGCAGCAGAGACAAGGTGTGATGAAACTGACCCTAACTCCCATCCCTTGTTCCCCTGTGCCGCCGGGGGGAGGAGGTAGGGAAGTCGGGAGTGGAGTTGAGCCCAGGAAGAAGGGAGGGGTGAAGGGAAGGTGTTCTAAGATTTGGTTTTATTTCTCATTATCTTTCTCTGATTTTGATTGGCAATAAATTAAATTAACTTCCCCAAGTTGAGTCTGTTTTGCCTGTGATGGTAATTGGTGAATGAACTCTCCCTGTCCTTATCTCGACCCACGAGCCTTTTATTTTCTCTCCCCTGTCCAGCTGAGGAACGGGAGCGATAGAGCAGCTTGGTGGGCACCTGGCCTCCAGCCAGGGTCAATCCACCAGAAGGGTGAAGCTAGGAAATGAGCCGAAGAGGTGTGCGTTGGCCCAGGACCCCCACCTCATCACTGTAATGTCTGCAAGTATCCCTGAATGCCCCCAGCACCGTCTCCAATTAAGTACGTCTCACTCCTCCAGTGCCCAACCTAGGAAGGGAAAAAGCTACAACTGCTGTCAGCTCTCCCCCATCTCAACCAGCACCCATTAGCACACACAGCCTGAAAGTTTGAGCTTGCTGAGAAACCCATTGAGTGTCTGCGCGGCATCTCAGGGGGGAACAGAGCTGCCCCTGCCCCCACTACTGCATCCCAGGCCCATGCTTCAGGAGGCTGGGAGAGAGGCTGAATGAAGCCTACACCATCAGCTTGGCTTCTGCCACATCCTAATTGCCAGGCACTTGGGAACAATAGTAATGGTCCTCCCCCCTTGTTTGGGCTGTGCAATTGTCGTCGCTGCATATGCAGATGCCATTCGCAATAATGCAACGGTGCGTGCATAACTGTGTGTGACTGATTGCATGGATACACCATCATTGCTCTCATACTTCCAGCTATCATGTCATGTCAGGATGCCACACAGGACAGAAAAGCCGATTTTTGTCTACAGCTTCTCAACTTCACAGACTCACTCGGGGATGAGAGGTAACTCTTGTATTTATTCTTACTTCTGGGATAGAAAAGAAAAAAAACAACCTATCTTGGGCAGACAGCTGCCTCTTACCTGCCCCAGAGGAGAAAAGAGCAGTATCTGTGCACAAAGGGAGTGTTTTATTGCCCAAAAGAAATGGGAGTTTTCAGTTAGTTATGGGGAAGGAAGAGGAAAAAGAGGAGAGCACACCCGAGCCCTTCTTCCACTGCTCTGCTGTAACCTCCATTTGCTGACTGAAGCGCCAGTCCCTTCCTGTAAGACGTGTAAGGCTCATTTTTAACAAGCTACCAATACACTCAACGGGGCAACCGTCTAGTCTCAGCTTTCTTCCCCTGCAGGACTCAGCACGTCACATGTCAGAAAATCTGTGGGATCACAGCAACAGCGTGTGTCTCCCTGAGAGCCACTTGACACAGCAGCGGCTCCAATGCAGGCTGCCCACAATGGCGAACAAGCCCTCTGCATGGCTCTGCTCCTTTGCAATGCCATGTGCCAGATGCTGCCAGCTGGCAGATTGCAGTCCATTAGCATACATCTGGCCCTTGGCTTCACAGTGCAAAAGAAAATGCTGTGCTGTTAACGCAGATGAGGCTTTTCTGCAAGGTGCAGTCAGGGCCCACCATCAACGCTGCCGGAGACTGGACAGCTCAGCACAAGGACGCTCCATGCTGCAAAAATTTCCCAACCTATCTCACAAAGACCAACTTCATGCTCTATCTTCCTGACATCTGCAAAGCCACGTGAGCAAAGCTGTTCTGCACAGCACTGGCTGCACAGCAAAGCAGGATTTAGGAGTAAATAAACTGATATCTTTCCTGAAATAGCCCAAAGCTAAGCTGGGGAGACCTGGAAGGCAGGAAGTCCTCACCTTGTTGATAGGGAGGATGCTGCCTAGTAGGACAGCATGACTGCTTTTAGCACAAATGAGCGAGCAGGTTGGGGGTGAGCCATGCCACAGAGCAATTTGGGGAGACAGAAATAAACAAATGGCAGCATTTGGTTGTGTGACAACAGAGATGCCAACTGGAGGGGCAGGAGGCAGGAGCTGCGCTGAAATAGCTGGTATTGCCAGAGACTGAAGCAGACTTGCGGTTAAAAATAGCACTCCCAGTAATGTAAATCAGTACTGCAGTATCCAATGACAACAAACCTCCTAAAAGCAAGCACCTTCCTTACAACTGAGCTCGTTACAAGGAGTTGCTAATGTAGTAACAGTTAGTGTCAAGTCTGTGTAAGTTGCAATTGACCACAAAGAGGAAAAGCAGCTATTTTTCAACTGCTTTTAAAATCTGAAAGAGCACTTAATTTATTCTGCCGTTGGAATTAATTCTCAGAAAAACACCATCACTTCTGATTAGACACTAGACTAGGGGTGGGTTACTAAATACTATTTTTTAATATGGTAATATAAAAATGCCCTACAGTGCTGCTGTTCTCTACCACTGATAGTAGATTTCATAGAGACACTATCAATCTTCATTTGCTAAATAAAAGACATGCTGGACAGCATTCACTTTTCTCAAGGAAAAACTTGCTTCATTCAGGTTCCTTGTACATTGTGTATTAATTCTGAAGTGACAGCAACTAGAGGTAAAAAAACCCTATTAGTACGCCCCATCTGCAGTCAGCCAAAAAAACATAACTTTTACAGAATCTGAAATTATTCAGATGTAGGAAGAGCTTGTAAAGTGCATTCAAAAGAAAAAAAAAAAAAAACCCCAAACCAAAACTTTATGTTGCTTCTCTTTGAGGAACTGTAGTAGAGGCTGAGTAATTTACAGAACAATGAGATTAGCCAGATATTTAGGCTCAATCCCCCTTATCCAGGACTAATGCTACTCAAAACAAAGCTTTTCAGCATCTTCCTTCTGCTCAGAACCTGGCTGTGACAGTCTCAAATCTCTGATTTTCCATGGGAGTCTTTGCACACCTGCTCATCATTAGTCACATCTCGGTCATTACACCTTTCTTCTTTCATCTGAAAGAGCAAAAACTACCAAAAAAATGATCTTGTAAAAAAATACGAGATGTGAAGCCCCCTCTTTCTCCTCCCTGGTAAACCAGTCTGTCTTAAGACTAGTTGCAACCATCCATCAAAATAACTCACAAACAGCAGCACATTAGCAGAGCTGCAGAGCAGCAGCCTGCAGAACACGGGCTGCTCTTTAGTACGAAACCTACACAAGAAGAAAGACATGGCAGTACTCGCTTCCGATTTGCACTGTAGATTTTCTCACATCAATGTTATGACTCTGCATGTTTGTAGCTTAACACACAAACCCAAAAATACTCTCCAAGCTGGAAGACACAAAGAGAATCAGGCATTAGACAGTGACTTCCGTTGAGAAATTCTGTAGTGGCTTGACCAGACATTTCAGCACAAATAGCAACAGGAGGTACGTGTTGCCCTGGTGTAATTACATCCTGCTACAGTCACAAACTTTGTGCTAATTGTGCTCCGACAGTCAATGAACTCCAAAATCCTAAGTTATTTTCAATAACAGAAAAATATAATTTCTTGACCTTTATCTACTTTGAAAATTGCTTTTTGTTTTCTTTCTACCCAGGCAACTGGTACTAAGGAGAATAAGCCTGGACTCTTTTTCGTTCAAGAATCAGAGAAAATTGACCACAACTTCCCCACATCATGGCCAAGTGCTAGACCAAGACAGAGGTGATGCCAGATTCAAAAATCTGACTTTTTAAATTGCCACAGTTTCAGACATTTCTTCACATATTAGCACTTGACTTTCATATATGTTAAAAAATGGTGACAGTTCTTTAAATGACTGGGGATATAAAAGCAGAATAAAATCATTTAAGAGCTGACCATCTAGTATTTCCTTCAGGAATAAGGTCCACATTGAAACTGCCTGTCAATGAGCATTTTGAACACCGCATTTGGTTTTGGGAAGTGAAGAAGAGGGTACAGAAGGTATCTCTCCTGCAACCTTTTAAGCTGTTACCTCCCACAAGCCATTTGCATGGGAATGTCTGGAAGAGAAAGCAGACTCAGTTATAACATCTTGACTTTGGAAAACTTTCAGCTCCCATTTGCAGCTCCAAAATAGTCTGCTTAGAGAAGACGGCAAGCATCCGCAACACTGCACTTCAGTCAGAGGCTGGCCTGCCTTCAACAGTCTTCACAGACCGGAAAACATGAAACCCAAATGCCATGGTATTTTTAACACTGTACAAAACAAACAAAAATTAATAAATGGAGCATTTGTTCCTAACAAAAAGCCATATGGCTTAACAANGGGGGGAGGAAGTTAAGAAAACATTGGGATCAGATTTCCAAAGTGTCTGAAGTTTGAAAAACTGGAAACTAAATGTGCATACCCTAAGACAGGTCCTTGTACGTGAGCAAGCATAGATCTTGTTTTTAAATACCACACAGCCAGTTGGGAATCCAGGCATGAAACTGTTCACCAGTCCTACATGCTCTGCCTCGACAAGAGCGCCTTACCTCACTTCTCAACAATTCCTCTGAGGCTAGAGCAGCACTGACCATCTCCAGAGGGAGCCATTTGTCGAGCCCCGCAATGCTAGCAGGACTTAAGAGCAGCATGCAGCAAGAGAGATCCAGCATTTATTTTGGATCTCTGGAACCGAATTAAAGCAGTTGAGTTGAAGCCGTATCCACGAGCTATCGATACCACAGAGGGCTGCAATACAAGAGCAAACTACCTGAAAGCTCCTGTGATTTTCAAGGACTGTACACATCACTGAGGAAAGATTAAAAGGAGGATTTCACTCTGGAACACAGTCAGGCAAACAAACCCAGAAAGATGCAGTCTAAACTGATCGTTGGCAGCTTCTTTTTTAATATTTGCATTTTATGCAGACTCACAAAAAACCAACAAAGTTTTATGGAAAAATAGGGTAAACAGGTATTTGCCAATTATTTTTCTTTATTAACATCTGTTTTCTAAACCCCCAAGAATAGCAGGGAGTCAGGCAATTTGACCCCACTTGGCACACCCACCCAAAAGCCAGTAGTTGTTAGAACATGTCTGTCAAAGGAGAGTCAAGGGGAAACTACAAGACACACAACACAGGGCTGGGACTGGTGGACAGTCCAGGATGACTGGTATGGCCTCTGGCTATTTCAAGCAGCTATGCCTAAAGTTTAGTCTGTACGGGTCCAGAAACTGGTAACCCTTAACAGCTACAAAATATTTTTAGTACTCTACCACTTGTGCTGGAGAAAGATGGGCAGCAGGTCTTAACAGCCTCGAACACCCCAAGTCTGTGCAGCAAGTGTGAAAATAAATCTCTTCTGTGGATCAGAGGAAAGACTTGAACCAAAATTCCCACCAGTGCCCTTCCTGCCAGGAGACACAAATGGATGCTGGCCAGACTGCAAAGCTCAGGTCTGCTCAGACATGTGGTACAAACACGTATAAGACAGGCTCTGCTTCTGCTGCTGGCGGATTTAGAAGCTTTGAGACCTGCTGCCTTGACAGGGAGCGGCTTTCCTCAGGTGCTGGGGCAGCAAATCACGCCCTGCACTGCTCACAGTAATACAGTCAGCTGCCAATGCACAGGGTAGCATTAGCTTGATGTAAATGGTGTGGGACACACGTAAATTACACCACCCTTCACAGCATCTCACTCATGAAGTTGTTCTTGAGTACGTACCCTTTCCCTGTCTCTCACCTCCCACTCAAGGCATTACAATCAATGGAGCTGTAGGCACAGCCATTGGCTAATGCTGCTCGAGATGCTCTAGTGCTGCCCATCTACTCTCCAGCCACTTGGCGCAGCTAGCTGAACCAGGCATCTGGCCACCCCCGGGGCCCCACACCACCCACTGAAAGGTGGGTGGTGAAAGGGCCATCCCCACGTCCCTGCAGCCATGCAGCCAGCCGGCAGCAAATCCCAGGAAGCAGCACTCCTTCCCAGGGCTCACCTCCCTGCACAGAGAACTGATGCCCCACACCCTGGCTGCTGCAGCCTGCCTGCTGCCAGGAGGGACACCGCTGCTACGCCCCGCAGTGCTAGTGCTAAGAGATGGCAAAATAATGTCCCTGTGTAACACCATTCAGTGTATTTCCTTCTCTAGTTCTAAGGAACTTGGGACACGTTTGATTTGAAAGGTAATCAAAAGATGGGAGGGAATAGAGCTTTGCTTCAGCACAGCTGCGTATCCCAAAGCTCAAATCATAACACTTTTAGATCTTCCTTTCTTCCTGCCCTAGACAACAAAGAAATGATCAGACTCTTCATCCAATTTAACTTGAGGTAATTTGAGCACATTTTTCCCTTCATCTTCATATGGTAACCAGTACATAGACTGAGCATGCTTTTAGTATTCCAATTCAATAACTGCAATTAGCACTTTGGTCAACATATACAAGGTAACTAACAGTCCTAGCTCTAGTACCTACCTTGTCCCAGATGACTGGTGTTCAGTGGCTGTCTCCAAAGGCAGCACCCCCGAGGACAAAATCTAATGACATTAAAGTCATTACTTTTCATGAATTAATCAGATCCTTCAGCTAGTAAAATGCTTCTCACATTCTAAGAAAACACTGGAAAAATGAAAACCCCAAACACACTAGTGTGTATAATCAGTGATCACTCAAGGACAAAGCCCTACCTTCCAGTCAGCTTACTGCCTGGAAATAAGGTAAGATTTTTGCAAGAAACAAAGCTCATATTCATCTCAAAAACACTTTACCGTTTATAAGGAAATAACCCCTTGCAAGCTCTGTATGAAGGTAAGTCAGCACCTACGTCTTCATATGAAATACCAGGTTTTCCCCCTTCCTTCCACATGCACATGCGTGCATAGAAGTACAGAAGTGAAGTTCATGGTGACAGTGGTGCACCTTACATGTGTGTGCTGTTCTCAAAGCAAAGCCCAGCAGGAAGGCTGTGCTCTGTCAGAAGGTGCCACCACAAACCAACACTTTCTGAGCCATCTCCCATGTGCATGCAGCCAGTACCACTGACCCACAGTGGTTGCAGAGCAGTGCTTTAAAGCCCTGCTGAGGACAGAACTGAATGCTGTAGGGAGGAAGTAAAAGCATCACAATCACATCCCACACACAGTAGCATGACAGAAATCTTAACATTTCAGCCCAAGTAGGGTCTTTGCAGTTCAGAAAAGACAGACATCCCCTAGCCTATCTTCATTCCCAAACTCTTGCCATCTGCCCCTTTGCACACTATGAATCCTGTTTCAGGAAATTCTTTAACACAAGACTTAGTATCTGAAGGGGCAGGGTTTCCACCACTACCCTGAAAGCTTATCTGACAGTGCCAGGACATCTTGCTTGGCATATAATTGCATTCCCTTATGTGGACATGTATCATTCCCAGCCATCCTCCCCAGAACAAATTAAACCCCTACCTTTGAGCCTCCCTGAAACAGCTTTTTCTGACAAGTTTTGTTTCTTTCTATATCCCACCCAAGAATGCTATAAGCACTTCCTCCCCTGTCTCAGTTTTTGGGCAGATCATCCAACACGTCAGTCACTTTACTTCCCTCTCTTCTTCTTCTTCTTCTGTTTGCTTGCACCTCTGTGTCTAAGGAGCAAGGGACCAAAGGCACCACTGCAGGTCAACTTGTAATAGAACATCTCTTGTCTTTCTGGACCACCCTGCAAAGTCACTTCCCAGCCTAAGTCCCACCAGCCTCTTTTTCCTGCTGTTCTAGCTCATCTATTAACCACTTAAATGACTCACCACTCTGCTCACTTTACGGACCTTCGTCACAGTCAGTATTACTATGATGGATATTTGCATCTCAACCTACATTTCTCCAAACCCAAATCTCATTTTACTTCCGTTCCATATTTCTAATCCCACTCAGTCCTACTGCACTGAGGGAGATAATTCTGCAACCACAAAGTAGGTGACTTATCCCGCTTACACAACTGGCTATGGTGAACTCTGGCAAAACAATACAAGGGCTGGAATTTCAAGAACTGAGGCACTTTTGTTCCCAAATTTGTTAGGTAACAGAGGAAAAAGACATTTTTAGAAAACTTTCATCTCTCAGGTGCCTCTGAGCTCAATTAAACTCAATTCTGACCTTTTGTGACTTGGCAAGACCTAACCTTAACTATGCAAAATACCTTGCATGACACTTCCTTGCCAGCAGAAAATAGAGTGCCCAAACTTAATGGGATGTTTTTGCAAGAAATACAGTAAATTTTCTCTTGTATTTCAAATTTTCAGGGCACAGAGAAAAGCACCAACTGAAGAGAGCACTGATTAGACATGCCTGCAGTGCTTTATTCCTACTACTGTAAAGAACCCTTGAACTATTTGTAAAAAATGAATGCTTTCGGTTTGAAGTCATTTGCTTTGAATTTACTTTTTGAACTGATGGGATGAGGTGCCAAGGGAAGAAAAATGAGAGAGGTACAGTACGTGCAAGAGCTCTAGCAGTCTACACTGTGCTACAATCTGGATGATGCTCAAGGGAAGTGGATACTGCAGCTCACACTGTCAGAAGTGCTGGGAAGGCGAGGGAAGGAAGGTCTCCCATTCCCTCCTGGGTTTTTCTACCTGCCTCTGAAATTCTAAGATGTGTTGAGTGCACAGGGCACAAAGAACTGTCTTTGGAACCTTGTGTTGTGCCACTGCAGGTCTTGAGAGAACAGCTGTGGGGAGACACAGCAGGCAAGCACAGAGATGAATGCGGTGCTGACCCCAGCACAGCAACCTGCAGCCACATGTCCACAGAGAGTCAAGCAGAAAGTGCAGGTCCTTGAAGCTGGAGCACTGATCACAGGTCTGCTGTAACTAAAGAGAGGGTGTGGACACCAGGACAGAATCTGTTTGCTTCCCGGGATCAGAACAAAATTGTTTCAATCTATCTGTTCACATGCTGGCAGGACTCTGCCCTCATCCTGAGTGCACTGAAGAGAGACCAAGCCTGTTTACTTTCCTCATGTAGTAAGACTTGAAAGGGAGAAGAAACTAGAAATCTTCTCAGGACTAGAGACCACTTTCTTCAACCTCTTAACTTTAAAACAACCAGATTCAGGAAGGGAATCTGAAGTTCCTGCTATCTATTAGAACCACAAATGAAAGAAGGGAAGAGAGAAGAGAAGCTCTAAGTGGTAAGCCTTGCAGTTGTACAAAAACCCGGTCCATCCAGTCATGAAAATTGTTTACTGACTACTCCCCAAACTCCTGCAAACCTGGATGTGTATGCAAAGACAAAAAATGAGAAACCCCAGACTATTTTATATAAAGGCCACCATAAGGGACAACAGTAACCAGCTGATTAGTGCCACAGTAGGGAAAGAAGAAATGTCACCAAAGCAAAACAATGAAACAAGTAAAACTTCCCCAGAAAATTGTATGATGCTGGCTGGAGCCTCAGAAGCAATGACAATGTTTTTGCAGACCCACAGAGAAAACTAAAGATCTGAGTAGAAAGAAAGAGCATTTAGGGAGACAAATTAATACAATCACAGAACCACAGTAAATAATAAGAATAGTTTAACATAGGCCATTTGTAAGCACACGGACAGACAGTTTTGATTAACTTAGTGCAGTAAGAAAGGCAGTGAAGCGAAGGAATAGCCTATACAACATTAAGTACAAACCACTTTTAAGTAGTGCTAATAATTTTGCATTTACCCAATGTATTTCTGGGTCACACTTAAGACCTTGATTTCTTCATTTGCCAGGATCCCAGATTTACCTTTTAGTTACTAATTATTCTCTTGAAAACTACTTTCTCTTATATAACTTAGTCCCTTATGATTGTCTATGCAATGCTTTCTGTAATGAAAACCTGCTTCTCATTAGGTCAGGTGATTTAAACCCACAAACCCATTCTGCCTTTTTTTTTTTAAAAAAAAGCTAAATGGCCTCCATTTCCCATATCCCTCTTCGACCTTCTCTGTTTCGACTGTTTAATATACAAAGCAGCTACTATTTTAAGAATAAGAGTAGACACTGTTACACACTGTTATATCAGCATCTGGAAGCTACAATTCCAAAGCCTGAGAGAAACAGTTCTCTCTTCAGCAGCTTCCTTGGTGTTAGTCCTGGACCAGACACAATGCACTACTAAGCCAGGTCACCATTGTACTGGCCAGTGCTTTATGTATAGGGCACACTCAGAAAAGGAAATCTGTAGGCATCCATTATTCCTACTTGTATTTCTTTGATTTTGCTCTTACCCATGCAATTTCTGTCAGTGAGAAACAGGAGCTGGGGAAAAAAAAAAACACCAAAAAATCAATACTACCATTGCCTGCATCATCCTCTTTTAACTTTACTTTTTTACCCCTTTTTAAGTCTTTTTCCAGTTAATTTCTCTTACTCTAAACCTCCCCAAAGAAGCACAGTTACGTTACAAAGTTGCCCTAACAGATGTCAATTGCATCTAACACCTCTTTTCAATGGAACTAAATCTATTCTTTAGTTAAGAAGCTATTGCACAGTTAGTGCCTGAGCAGAAACATCCACAACTCTTGCTACTTCTCTTTAGCTTAGGGATTCTTCTCCTTTTAAACAGCAGAACTCCAAAGGAAGTAACTCACTGGAGCTGTTTTACCTATTCACTATTCAAAAATCCCCTCAGGCTAAAAATCCCAAGAAACAGCAGTGGCATTTTAGAGCACTTGCCTGATCTCCTAAAATCTAAAATCTCACTAGAGGAGGTGGCCAGACATTGGTTAGCCAGTCCTGAATAAAGCCGCCTACATCTGTTCATCACAGCACCTGGCTAGTCCAATACAGGCAGAAAATCTAGCAGCTCGCATTAATCTTCACAAAGTTTGAATAAAGCCAGGATTTGTCTCTGGGACAAACACTGTCCTCAGAAGTCAAAAGCTTCTTTTAAAAAATAATATAAAGAGCTGCATGTGTCATAAAGGAAAAAGCTGTAGAGCAGTACTAAACAAAAGCACCCCACAACAAAAATTTTATCTCCCTAAGAAATACTGTCTCCTAGTATTTTTAATATCATCTATAGGGGAAAAGAGGAAGTATCATCTCAGTATATACATTTAATACAATTTTTCTTTCATACCTCTTTACACTGCACTTATTTCACTGGATAAATTTCAGATAAATGCCTGCTCGTAACTAGCTCACAGGTGCAGCGCACCTCAGAGGACACTTCTGAATGAAAAGCATTCTTAAAATTTGCAACTCTTGGCTCCAGCAGCTTCTGAGACAATAAATGCCAACTGCTTCTCCTTCAGTGACTTATGGTTTTTAAAACAGGGTAGTCACAGTGACTGACCCAGTACTGCCACAGGAGGGACTAAATTAATATTTTCTTTATTTCATCACACAGTAATCTGATTGAATGCAATACTGGGATTTTCCCCATTCAGCCTTTCCAGGCCAGATTTCTCAAGACAGGCTCATATCAACACATAAGCAGAGTAACTGATTGTTACCAGAGCAGAGCAGGCCAGGGCAGCAGACAGGAATGCACTACAACAGACTGCCCTGGAGCAAATCCACTCTTGTACAGTCCCAGGGTTAACACATCCTACAGCTTTGTCACAGACATAGAGAGTAACACCCACCACCCTCCTCCTCTGCTGGAGGGAGGTCTGATGGGATTATGATGAGTGCATAACAACACCAGTGCCTACATGAGCCCATGCCTCCCACAGAGATGAGGTTCTCCCCACCTCTGTGCAAAAGCACACACTTCCCCGCTGCGGGAGCTCCACAAAAGCTGTTGTCCCCACAAGTATGTGATTCTCCCAATGAAATGACCAGCAGGTCCCTACCTCTGTGTGCAGTGGCGCTGCTGCCAGATCCAGAGCCAACCTTCCCTCCACCTCCACTGCCTCATGTTGAACGCTATCCTTTCTCATGACTGCAGTTTATTAGAAGGGGAAAGCAACTGGGAGGAGAATATCTTAGAAGGACTGGAGACACAAAGATAAGTAACAGAGGAAGTTCTTTTCTGTATGGTTTTTGTCACAAAGCAAAAGCAGTTAGTAATACAAGGAGCATCAGATCCCAACTGTAGCTGAGTCAGCACCTCTGCCTCCTGAAGATGGGAGACGAGGGTTGGTTTTGGTGTCAAGATCTGGAAATATTTTACCACATAATATAAAAAAAAAATGTACAAATGATAAGCAGTCTTTTAACCTCATAATGCCTTTTTTTCCCATAAAACAGGATGCCTCCTATATTCCACAGCTCTTAAGTTTTGAGGTTGCTTTCCTCCTTTTTCTAACTGATGCAAACATAATCATACTCATAATTCTAATCCTTCCTGATAACAATTAATGTCATTAAACTACTCTTTTACTAGGTGACTGGACAGAACTAGTTTAGTTCTTGAACTGCATGGAGATTAAATTAAGTGATTATTTCCTTGATAGGTATTAACACAAGTCATTAAAAAAGCACTTCTATCAAGGTTAGTACCATAATTAATAGAACTATCCAAAAGTACTTAAACGCTTGAACAGAGCTCTAAGTTTCTATAAAGTACTAATTCCTAAAGTAATCAGGTGAATTGTCAAAGAGAACATAATGAAACTTTCTGTTCCTTTGACTGGCTTAGTTCTGTTTACTTAATCATGGGAAAATTTCCACCCTTCAATCATCAGCCCACCAGGACATACTACACTGTCTTCCCTCCACAAAAACTGTTATTCAGCATGCACCTCCTTTCTGCTTTTATTGTTTCCATCTCTTTCCAACTTCTCCTTCAGTCTCTGCTCTCTGAGAATACAGGAGGAAACTACAGGACCTAGTAGTGATACTGCTACAAAAAGAAGGAAAATGAGAGAAGTAAGGAGAAATGAAGAAGTAAATACGAGGAACTCTATCCAGCAGAATAGAGATATCCAGCAGAATAGAGATATCAAAGAACTGGAAGACTCATTCTCAGGAGCACTGCAATACACATAACTGTGGTTCCTTCACTTCAGCCATGCCCTGTTACAATAAACGTAACTGACTCGGCTGCAGATGTCCTCTGGATGTTTACCTTGGCCACTGAGCACATTTTCAGTAAGGGACTTTTCAGGCAGTAGCAGATTGAAACACAGAGGTGAGATGATGGGACTCTTTTCACAACAGACTCCCAGATAGTATCCTGCTTGCCACCACAGCCACCTGTCCCATTTACCTCTGTCACGGCCTCTGGTCTCCAAGTTTGTTTATCAGGAAATGACTGCTACCTCAAGCATNGTGGGGGGCAGCTATGGGGTTATTTGTTTGCTGCCTTGTTTTAGAAACAGTACAATGTCTGAGGAGTCTGGCAGGATACCCTGATCAGATGTGGCCCCATACTGTAACCTTATTCCCCATTTCTATTTTGTCAGTTTACATTCAGGAAAGGAATTATTTGCTAAAGTAGAAACAGACTTAACATATCACCTGCTGTCCCATTCTGCCCCAATTCAGAGACAGATGCATGTTGCTGCTTTTCTCAGCCAAGCCATGCGGACCTCCAAACAACCCATTCTCTGGCAGTAGTAAAGGCTGTGATGTTTATCAGGGACATGGGCTCCACTTATGCACCACAGGTGACAGAACTACTGTGGTTTAAGAAGTTACCACCTCTAACCAGGATGTGGTAATTGTCCAAAAGGTCACTAAATAGAACAGCATAATTCTCATTGCTCTGAAGTAAGTAACTGCACAGAGCAGTGGGCACCAACTATCCACCATCTGGTAAATACCCATGCAAGTTCACTTAGTTGTATGAGTAGCCTGGCTGGACTGTTACATGCTCCCTTCAGTGGTTCCAAGACTGGGGTATCTTCTCTGACATGCACAGAGAAGCAGGCACAGGAAGGGAAGTTCAGAGGAAGTATTTCCAACAGCTCCTTCAACAGAAGGTAATACACTAGCGGAAGTCACTCTCACAGTACAAACAGCCTGGTAATGCTTAGAGACCATCAAATCAACTCAGGACTGCATGGTGCTAGAAAGTATATGTGGTATATATACATATATATATAACCTGAAAAAAAGAAAGAGTACTAACATGCATTTGCATGAACATACTCCAACTGCAGTAAAGCAGCAGAAGCTGTATATTGCCTCATCAGTCCCCAGACCCGTTGATGTCCAATGCCATGCAAAGTACTGCTTCAAGAGTAGAACCAGAGAAGGGAATGCATTCTGGAAAACCTGTGGGCCCAACCGATAAGGAGGGTGGCTATCACTGGACCTGGTTCTGATAGCAAGGGAATGAGAGCTTTTATGCTATTTTCTCTTGACTAAACACAGCACTCTCTTGCTAAGCAGTTTTAGATGAGAATTCTGCAATTCTGTGCTTAATGCTTTACAAAGAAACTGTTGCTGTGAAGAACAAAGGGGTTTTTTCTCCTTTTTCTAAATAGCATATACAGGAAATTGGAAAACTGAAACTCGGGTCCCCAGAGAGGAGCTAAGGAAAAGCAAAACACTATCTGGCAGCAGCTGTCATAATACGACATTATGATTCACAGATAAAAAACACAAAGGGAAAAGTCAAACCAGAGCATAAAGAAGGTCTAGTAGGTAAATTGCTTTCTGGATATCACAGGTACAGAATTTTCCAAGGCAGTGTGTGCATGAAAAATACCCCAATATTTTGGAAGTAAATCCTGACTCACTCTGTACCAAAGGGGATCCCAATCAGAAAATGCCTTAAGCATCAAAGCAAATTTCTGAACATTTCCTCAACAATATTTCAAGCTAGAAAAGAACTTAAAAGTAGCTAGTATAAGCATCTCCAAGCCAAACAAGTAAAAGCAACAATGTCAACAAAGGACAGAATTGCTTTGGTTTATGGGCAGTGAGGAGTGGTTATTTGTTTTGACCAAAGTAAAAATTATCCCAGCAAGTTTAAAAGCAATGAAAGAGAAGTCATTGCACAACAACAAAAGAGAAGACGGTTGGAGTCACAAATTATCACAGCGCTCCATGAACTGAATTTGCTGCTGTACTGTTTCTACAGACCAGTGCACTGATGCACCACAGTGAATGTTTTCTCTCTTAAAAAGCTTTGCAAGTTGCCTTTGCAATTTGGAAATCTCAGTGTTATCACTGAGATATCCAGTAAACGGTATGAATAGATAATCTAGTTTAACGCCCCAACAATGGGCACACGATTAAAGTTTTCTGTCCTACACTTGTTTACAGAGGGTTTCCTAGTCATGACTGTAAATGTCTCATCTGAGCTTTTTTAAATGTCAGTTACAAGCTTTGACACAAAAATAAATACTGTTGTTGTTTGCTACATACATAATGTATTGCAAAAAAATGAGGAGTAGCTATGTAAGAAAAAGTGATAAGCTAGTATGTGAGTTACACTGACAGAGTTACTCGCTGCAGGCTCAAAATATTTTCTTCCTCTATATTACTTTGGATATGCAAGATCTATTTAGTCCGTTTCTAATTACCAGCATAGCACAGCTCGAGTTGAACTGCAGTATGTTGCTAATGGCAACAGTAGTAGTTTTACATGTTTATTTCACTAAAACGTGTTTCACCTTGGAACTGTCCAGCTGGACTCGGACGATGGGTCAGACCCCAGAGGTGTAACGCAGCTCCCACTGCCTTCAGCAGTGCTGTACCAGCTCCTACTGACAGAAAATCTACTCCAACAGCTGCTGTATTTTCAAGTAAAATTTGGAAAGATGACATTATCCTCCCTAGAAGAGTATTCCCACACTACACAAAGATTTACCTACACGCACACACTTAAGTGTTTTATGTAAGACAAACACCATACCTCATTCCTTCTGTAGACCTATTCTGGTAGTTACGGTAGAGCTGGGGAACACCTAACATCGCCTCGGTGAACACTGCAAGGAAGCCCAGCGTTTCCACAAAGAGAGATGAGTCAAGCCAGAGGTAAGTGATGTAACCGGTCACACCAGTGAAGGTCAGGACACACTGCACGTAGTCTGTAAACTTGCTCCAATGCCAAAAATAGTTCAAGTCAAAATCTGCAACAGAATAGGAATGGAAGAGGAATAAAATATGTTTTCCTAACCAGACTCAAAGTTAATCAGGGTGGAATTGAGAACTGGGAAGCAAGAGGGAGCCACTGTCAGTCTTCGGAGGAAGGGGAAAGTAGAAAATGAGGGAAATTATTAAAAAAATAAAACCAAACCAACCAACCAAACCCAAAAGAACAAACAAAAAACAATCAAACTCAAAACCAATAAGAAAAATAAAAAATAGGAGTCTTGATTTGGAAAACATTTTTTGGGGGGTGTTCAATAAAGAAACAACAAAACAAAAACCGTGCAAACTACCAGAATATTTACAAAGATGACTTTTAAAGAGAAAGCATTGGCCTTCAGGTATCAAACATGTAGAACTCTGGATATAACTCTAGCAAAGTTGGCATAGGAAGTGTTTCACAAAAAACTTCACAATACTAAGCACAAGCCCTGTGCACATCAATGCAAGTGCTCTCTCTCTTAGGTCATTATCTCTACCTTCAAACTGCCTCAATCTAAGCTGCTCAGAAGGTCACCTAAAGTCCACAGTTCTGTTCCCTGGTGTGGTGCAGCTGCCTGTGGTGAAGGACTAACTGCCATGTGCAGGTGGTACAGCTTTACTGTGATAGATGCAAGATTGTGACAAGAATCCCCACTGGAACAAGGCCTCCCACAGATGTCACCACTTTTCACTCCAATGGCAAAATGCACTTCGCTCTTGCCTTTGCCAGTACCAATGAGTGAGTGCAGGGTGCACAGCCATTTCTACATCCATCAGAACAAAACACTATACCACAAAACACAATATCCTCTCGAGAGGAAAGAAAGAACAAACCAACCATGGCATTTCCTTGGCACATTAACAGCATACTGCTGGAAGGTATGTAGCTATCTTATTGATTATAATAAAACCCCAATACCATTGACTGTACAGCAAAATAACAACATAATTCTGAATAATAAGAACTCTGAAATAACTGTTCATTAGCAGATGCTGTTCATGTCTTCCTTTCTTAAAAGCACTTGAAGTTAAAAATACTTACCTCAGACCAACTGGATTCTGTTAATTATCAAGATGATGAACCATCACCCTAACAGGGTTATTACAACCAGCCCAAATATGTGCAACACACTGGCACATCACTGGAAGATTTCTGTGGCTGCCTCCTCAGTAGAAGTAAGAACGCTACAAAAAAGTCCTACTGTTAACTCAGGCAAGGAAGACATTGACCTCCACTGACTAACACTAACAACAAATTCAGTGAAATGGGAATACAGACACTTAGCTGCCTAAGGTTACATACACATGTCAAATAATAGTTTCATTTTCTGCATCTTTTCACATTTTCATATCATTATCAGTCTGGCCCTCAGACACTTTATTAACTAGTCTCCCCTTTTTAGTACTTGGCAAACCCATGCCCAAAGACAACTACTGACTGCATCCAGCTGAATCATTTTACTTTGCCACACAAAGAGGAAGGCAAACCTGGCCAGGAGCCATACCCAACCTATAGCATTATCAGCCATCACCCAAAACTGCATTAAATAATCTGTGGCAAAGCCACTGTCAGTGTAATGTTGACCTTCAGTATTTTATGGCAGCAGCTTCTCAGCCTCAGAATTCAGGAACACAAAAGGTAGACCGAGTGCTGGCACAGCCCACAGAGCACGTAAGCATCATGCATTTCTGGACCTTTGTAAAGGCCTCCCTTTTTGGAGATGAAGGAAGAACAAAACAGAATAAGGTAGAAAAGGGAAGGCACAAGACAACCACAACGCAAGGCAGGGAAAACATTATCCATTTTAATTTATCTCTAGTGCATTTTCTGAAGAAGAGCAGAGTCAACAAGAAACTCTGACAAGGTAGAAGGAATAAGAGTCACCCAAAACTCCCGTTCCTTTCACGTTGCCTGACCTACATCTAATTTTGACAGCTTCACGAGCAATACCAAGCAAATGGCCTGACCCAACACAACAGATCTGACACTATGCAACTGTTAGATTCGCAAGAGATGCTCTCTGGGACAGATGCATTTGGGCTTACAATGGGGACAGAATAATGAAGAGCAGAAGAAAAGGGGATGAAGAGAAAGATAAAGTTGGTGAGGTTTCAGGCCATTTAGAAAAGTAACCTCCATTCTGGAAAAGGAGAGCTACTGATGGCGTTTGAGTAAGACGTAACTGCTACTTTTACCAGATTATTTCTTTAAACCTTCTGGGATGTTGTTATGGGTTTGTGTGGCGTGGTTTTCCTTGGGGGCAGGGGAGGGGGGCTGCAGAGGCGGCCCCTTTAAGAAGTTGCTGGAAGAATTCGCTGCCCCAAAATGTCGGACCCGCGCGCCAAAATGTCGGACCCGCCTCTAGGCGGGGAGTGACGGTGGTAGCGCCTCTGGGAAACATATTTAAGAAGGGGAACCGGTAGTGTGGGGTTGGGAAACCTGAGAGGAACATCGCTGCCGACACTGGAATCATGGAAGTGGAGGGGGAGGAGGAGGCGCCTGAGGAGGCTGATGGCCCTGCAGCCCAGGGGGGTGAACGGTGGAGCGGAGGCTCCCGAAGGTGGCCGTAACCCCATGGTAAAAACCGCGCTGAAGCAGTGTGAGACGGGAGAGCAGCCCGCGGAAAGGACCCGCGCCAGGGGAGTTCGGGAAGAACTGAAGCCCGCGGAAAGGATCCGCACCAGGGAAGTTTGTGAGGAACTGCAGCCCGCGGAAAGGAACCACGTTGGAGCAGGGAACGAGAGAGGAATCTTCCCCCTGAGGAAAGAAGCGGCAATGACGATGTGTGGCGAGCTGACTCAACCCCCATCCCCGATTCCCCTGCGCCGCCGGGGGGAGGAGGTAGAAAGCATCGGGAGTGGAGCTGAGCCGGGAAGGCGGGAGGGGTGGGGGGAGGTTGTTCTGATGTTTAGTTTCCCTTCCTAATACCCTTGTGTTTTGTTTTTGTTTTTGATTTGTAGTAAATTAAATTGATTTGGTTTTTTTCCCAAGTTGAGCCTGTCTTTTGCCCGTGACCATAAGTGGGGAGTGATCCCTCCCAGTCCTTGTCTCGACCCACAAGCCTGCCTTTGTATTTTCTCCTCATCCCAACGTGGCCAGGCGAGGGGGTGGGGGGTGAGCGAGCAGCTTTGTGGTGCTTTGTTACCAACTGAGCTGACCTGAAACCACGACAGATGTTCTCACACAGACTTTAGTTTCTTCACAGACACCTAAAGCACTGGCTTTCAATCCTCAAAAAGGCAAGGCAAGTGTTTCATTTTAATTCAGAGCTCACACATTCAAGCAGGCAGGGTGCAAAACTTGCACTTACTTTCTTAGCAAGGGTCATTCAACTTTGATACAGTGTTCAACAGATACTGTCTCAGACCCATACCTGAAAAGTAGCAATTGGTGGCAGCCATAGGCATGAACATGTGAAGCACACTCTTCCAGGCAGTTCCAGGTCTAGAAGAGACCATCTTGGGCTCTCAAGATAGTACAACTTGAATCCTGGACTCAACAGCATTATTTTGGACCTGGCTGCCATGCTGCCTTTTGTCTGATACGGCCCCTCACTCATTAAACCCTCCCACCAGCTGTCAGGGCTGTACATACACTGTGCTTCTCCTCCTATGGTCTCCACATGCTCAAGGATCCTTTTAAAATACCCATCCCTGTACACCAAATCCTTATTTCCCCAAGTTCATTTTCATAACAGAAATGAAAGAACTAAATCTACATGGGGGCGCGGAAGTTTCAGAAGTTCGTGGAACAAAAAAAGTCAATGTTCACACAGCTACTGTGAGGCCAGCTACAAAATCCACCGACCCGTGCAAACACTTGAACACACAATTACCTCCTGCTACACCAGGTGTTTATGTGTGTATTCAGTACTGCTGCATTGAAGTCTATTTCCATTCATGTATCTAACATCCCTGAACCTAGTATTAGGCAGCCAAGAAATCTGGTAATTATGATAATTTACTCATCACCTTTTGTCTAATCTTAAGTCTGATAATCTTAAGTATTATTTCTATTATAATAACATACATAGATGAGAAAACTATCGTGTGAAACAGGACTTCAACTGAAGCAGGAGAGTTAATTACTAGCACAGGAATGAGACAGAGATTCTCTTTTTCTCAAAACTATCATGATGCTGCTATATAGTCTTCATTTCACTATACTTGGTTATGAGTAAATTCTAGTTTCTGCTGTAAGTTTTGCTTGGTAATGTTTTCAAGAAAGAAAGAAATACAGGCAAAATGAGTTAAGACCAATCATAACCTTGGTAATAGCCTTACAGAAAAACATCTGAACATTTTAAAAAGAACGCAATACACAATCACTAACTGCTCTGCTTAACAGATGCATTTTCCAAACCCAGATGTGTTTTTTAGGACACTATGCATCACCAAACTCTGCATTACCAACTACTTCCAGGAAGAAGTAAAAGAATGACTGAACTTTNAGAATGACTGAACTTTAAAAAAAAAAAGAACAAAAAAAAAAGGTAGAGAACAGTATACCTGACCTTTCATCCGGGTCGTAGTTTCTCTGGCCCTTACTTGAACTGCTAAACTGTTTTGCCACATGATTGCTTCTTTTTAATCAAGACTGAAGCTTATCTTCTCTGACAAATGTTTTCAAAAATTCAGAGGGAAAAAAAATCATATACACATCACTTCAAGGTTTGGAAATAAACTGTGACTCATTTTTCCAAGTGGCTCCCTTCTCAAGGGGGTCCAAACACATTAGTTCTGTAATAGGAGCTATATACTTCCAAAGAAAAAAAATGTTAGTTGTGCTGAGTACTGTGACAGCTATATAGAAAAAAGGCTTTTAAACGCTTAAAAACAAAAGGGAACTGTCCCTTCAAAAAAAAAAAAAAAAAGGGAGTTTTAAAAACAGAACAAAATCCACATGTGTTTGTAGACCAGTCCCATCCCCCTCCATACAGGGCAATCTGCAATACATAAGGGAGAGGCAGATACAGCCACAACTATCCCAAAAAGATAGCTAGAGGATACCAATCAGTGCCCTGGGCCATGTCATCAGAGGTGCAGAACTGAAAAAAGTTATAAATATTATTGCAAACATTATTCACATTTGAAGAAAATTATGAATAATAAAGACAATATTAGGATTTTTGCCCCCCCCCGGCAAACCTCATCCCTTTTCTTCAAAAAGGACAAAACAAGAAATACTACTGCACCACAATTTATTTCTATCAAATGTCTTAAAATCTGTCCAAGTTAAATCTGGATGCATATCCTTCTATTGCCTGAAATGGGAAGGTACTGCTTACACAGCTCACTCCATTCACTAGCTCCCCATCCTGCCCAGAGAGAAATTCATGACACAAGTTTATAACTATACTCAGTTGATGTCGTTCAAATGGTAACTCCCCATCACTAACGTCCTGGATTGATCCAAACTGGCATTACTGCAGTGAAAGGTATTATGTCTAATTACACATGCCTGAGCTCTAATTTAATCCACTCAGTGAGTTGCATTTTAAACATGTTAATCCATTGATAGATGAGAGATTTATGTTGGAAAATCCTATTGATGCTGGGGGAAGGAGCAGCTCAGTAGGTTCTTTGTGCACTGACTGAAGAAAAGTCTACACAGCTTGAGGGTGAAGAAAGCTGAGATTAAAAGACCTCCTCTGGGAGGCATATTGCATGTCAGATATGAAAAATGTAAAGCAGGCAGAGACAGCATTGCAAATAACCATGGTTAGCACTAGTCAGGCCAAAATGCAAGTAGTAAATTGAAGATTCTGGTGTGGGATAGATGCCAAGTGACACAAAGAAGAGTCCACAGTATTAACTTTCACTTGAGGGTGACACAGAGGTCCAAACAGTTACGTTATTTTTAGTCAAGAAGCATTTTATACCAAGTCAGCTACCATGCTAGTTCCTTTTGGGAAAGTGAAGCAAAGACTTTGACGTCCTAAAAATTATTTACTGTAGCTCTCAATTTCTCTTGCAAGTTGCATCTTATTTTGTGCTTTGACCTTTCCAATTCTGTACCTACACCCTTGCGCTACATTCACTTATAATTGCCTTAGTCATTTGACCTAGTTCCCACTTTTTGTCTGGCTCCTTCTTGCATCTGAGGTCAATGAAGAGCTTGCAATTTACATTCCCTCTCTTTGCGAGGTGGGAAAGTTTGCATTTGAGCCCTTTGTATAGCTTCATCGAGGAAATGAACCCTTTCCTTCTTACGAAGGCTACTGGTTTTATTTCACTGTGCTCCCTCCTGCTCCTTATAAACACTGATGGTGTTTCATAGCCATTCACCCAAATTGTCTCCCATAATCAAACTCTTGACCTCCTTTACAAAAAACACTGCTCACTACCTCATTCTAAGAGCATGCTGGACAGTCTCTACTCCCGAGTGCCTTTCTAAACAGATGCCTGGGTAGTTAATCCTCCTCCCCCGGGGTTACAGCTAAGTCTTGTGCTTTGGGAGACTGCAGTGCTGTTCAGAGAACCTCCAATTTCCATCATCTAACTCTGGACCACAGTGCCTTGCCCACCTGACCTGACTGTTCCTGTCACAGCCTACTTCTGCATATGATCAAGGGAGTCCAGCCTGAGCAGTCAGATGTCCAATGCCTCCCTTAACACTGGAATCCAAAACCTAAGGGCTGTGAAAAAGCCTGATAATGGTAATTCAGCCAACCTGGAACAGTTACAAAATGCAGTCATGGCTGGGAATTATTTCAGGTTATTATCCATGGCCTGTTTATTGTAAAATGTACACACAGTTCGAGGCTGCAGGAGCTGGAACCTACAACTCTCTGCCCTGCCTGTGGGTCCTAAAACACTGGGCTATGGTGAGGCAGGCTCCCCCTCAATTGCTCTTTTTCTTGTCTCAAGAAGCCTGTGGTCTCTGCTGTAAAAGGGGTTCAGCTCTGAGCAGCAGGCAAATACGATGCCCCTCCTCATCCCAGCCTGGCATCAAGGGCAACTCTTTGGACAGTTGGAAGATGCAGACTTGTATCCCCAGGCTCACAAGAGAAATGAACTCAGACCTCTCACACCTTGAGTGCTCTAAGCTACACACAGTGACTACACTCAGCAGCAGCATCTTAAAATAAATAAATTTTGCCACATCCTCTGAAGAGGACTTGGGAGGCACCTGCCACAGGACGTGGGGCCCAGGCAGTGGATTCTGAAAAGGAGACGTATACACTTGCAGTCCTCCAGCTGCAGCAAATCCTCAAGCATTTGCCTCAGGCATTATCTGTCTCCCTGGCAATCCTGATTTCAGATGCCTCATCTCAAAACAGCAGCAGGATTACAGAGAAGCATGCTAGCTAGCACTCCCCACCTTACTCATTCCAAGCGGCTCCCAGCCAGCTAGTGGGTTTCACCAATCCTCTTTTCTGAAATTCCTGCATACTCCACAGGGCACCCAGAAATAACTGGGGTGACAGGAGCAGAAAGGCTCTGCATGACTGTTACTGGGCAATCTGTAACTTCTCTTGCCACCAGGAGGCTGGAGGGGACCTCAGGGATGGAGGGAAATGGATACAGGTCTCTGCTCAGGGAGGCAGGCGAATCTTCTCCCAGTCTCCCTCACCTTCCCAGTTGCCCCTACGCAACAGCTATGGGGCTCTGGAACTCGAGGGCCAGGCCAAAGAAGATCAGAAGGTAGATAAGGCCTATCCAGGGGGCTGCCTAGGCTGAG